>JANAVB010042218.1:4107186-4122153 GCA_029216955.1 Iris pallida | reverse complement strand
AGAGTGTTCATACACATGTTGCCACAAAATAGGAATGTATTTGTGACCATACATAAATCATGATTCTGGTCAGGTCCCTGCCGACATGGTGTCGAATGCAATACGCAGCAATGGCGAAGCACGGGCAGAGCACAGACGCAAGGACGCCTGCAGCAGTGTACCACATTGCTTCGTCCACTGTGAACCCTCCTGTCATTAAGGATTTGCTTAGGTTCTTCTTCCAGCACTTCACAGCGACCCCTTGTCTGGACTCCAGAGGAATGCCCATCGCAGTCAAAGAAATGAAACGTTTCACCAACGTTGATGAATTCTCTTCCTACATTCAGACTGAAGCAATTGAAAGATGGGCGAGTCTGGTCAATGCTTCTTCCCGTGAGAAGTCGTCATCTAGATCAATACTTGAGAAAATCTTCATGAAATCTGCCAAGCAAGCCAAACACTTAGCTGACATATATGGACCATACACTTTCTACAGAGGAAGGTGAGGTTAATTAATATTAATTTTAATTTAATTTTAATGTTAATGCTAATTCTATTTTAATGTTAATATTAATTTTAATGTTAATATTAAAGTTAATATTAATGTTAATGTTAATTTTAATATTATTGTTAATGTTAATTTTATATTAATTTTTATTTTAATTTTAATTTTAATGTTTAATTTTGTTATGTCAGCTGTCATGTCATCACCATGTCATATGCCACATAATGGAAGATATCACCCAAATTTTTTGGGAGCTAAATAGCATTTTTGTAATTAATTTCTTACGTAAGGAAAAAAAAAATGAAATTTTATGATTAAGGTTTATAAAGAGCATCCATAATTAGAGATAGGTATATATATTATTGTACATCAAACTAACATGATAGATATATACTGATCATTCAAATATTCGTAACTGTGGTTAGGTTCGACATCACAAACACCCAAAAGCTGATGGAAGAGATGTCGGAAGAAGAGATGATGAGCTTTGGCTTTGATGTGGGAAGCATAAATTGGGAGGACTACTTTACAAACGTTCATATTCCTGGAGTAAGGAAACATGTCATGAAGGAAAGGGCACTGGAGTAACTCGAATATATAATATATCCAATATTATTAAATTGATAGAATAATATTGCTTAATTCTCAGGTTGGCCACTGAGGAGTGCCTCCCACGTGTGTATGTGTATGTAAGAAATAATCTTTATATTTATATATTTATATTTATATAACTCTACTATATGCACTTGTGTCTAAAGCCTCAGGTTATATTCTATATATTTGAGTGAATGGAAACTCTACTACATGTACTTGTGTCTAAAGACTGAGGTTGTATATTTCTATATATGGTATTGTTTGTCTAATCTAATGTGAAAACAGAATCATGAGTACCATGCATTTACATAGCTGAAAGGATGAACACCAAAATAATTTGGCAATTGAAGAATGTACATTCAAAGATAGGTCAGATTTTAAAGTATTCGGAATTACTACACTCTCTAAAATACTTTTACCAATATATTAATGTGTGCGAGAGAAAACAACCTTTCAATCCACAAGAAACGACAGAAAAAATGTGGATAATAAACTGGGGTTTCGCATCACCAAAATGCAGATGCTAAAATATAATAGACTAAATTATAACTTGATACCCTCAGCTATCACAGTTTTTCAATTTGATACACTCAACTTTATAGGTACTAACTTGATATTTTAAAAAAAAGGACTAAATTGTCCATTCTCTTCTTCCCCCCACCAAACCCCCCCCCCCCCCCCCCCCCCCCTCTTTCTCTCTTCGGTTGTGGGTGGCAGCGGACGGCGGGCGCGAGCAGGAGGCGGACGCGACGAGCGGGCGCGCTGGACAGCGAGCGAGCGGGTGCGGAGCAGAGCGCGGCGGCGCACTGGATAGGGCGCGGGGGTGCACGCGAGCAGGAGCGCAGGCTCGGTGCCGGATATGGTGGGTCGTTGGGGCCGAGGGTGGGTAGGGGGTGTGGTCGACGGAGGGGGGAGGGGGGGATGGCCCGCCGGGGGAGGGGATGGGTGGGGGAAGTAGTAGTCGGGGGAGGGTAGTTTAGGAATAAAAGAAAAATTGGATATTAAGTTAGAAATCTAAGTTGAGATAGGGTATTAAGTTAGTACCTATAAAAGTTGAGAGTATCAAGTTGATAAACAGTAATAGTTGAGGATATCAAGTTACAAAGCCCTAAATAATATTCTACTCAGTCTCCTCGAGTACTTCAAATATGCAGCCATTCCAAATACACTAGGAGAACTAAAAACAACAAGCTCATGACTCTAAATTTTAGAGCAAGACTCTTTCTTATCATGGGACGAGATCTTCTAGTTTGTTATGTTGGTGTTTTTGCTTGTTGTTGTTGGTGTTTTGCTTTAGAAAATAAAAAGATAGTCCCACATTGAAAAAAATCAAATGGATGATATTTCTATATAAACCTTTGCTCGTGTTGAGAGATCATATGAAGTGTGGAGAGGCACATGGGTGCCATGTGGGGGTATTTTTCTAGTGGAAAGAAGGCTAAACCAACAAAGAAGCATTAATATTTTTGTCATGCTCATGGGATAATTCCCTTATGGAACTAAGTCCCGAAGGGCTTAGCGAATCGGACGTGGGCTCCGGCTCAAGGGTGTAAAGTGACATTTTGTTGGCGCACTTTGCACTTAACACGTCAATATCGGCGCATTGTGCGCAGTTGATGCTCGCAGCTACGCACGTAGGTTGATGGACTGAGTGGCTATGGGGCGCAGGTGACTTATGATATGGCTGATTGGAAGATTTGAGCGGTTATGGAAAGATTGAATTAATTGAACAGATCCGTTTATTGTGGGATTTGAATTTAATTCATTCAAATATTTTCATTATCCGCTCCTATCTTTACGCAATCAGTTACGGCCAGAAATAGGATTAGGGTTTCGACACTTCTCTATAAATACTCTCTTTGTACCTTCGTTAAAGACTTACTCTAAAATAAAGAGACGAAGAGAGAAGTGCTGCCGCCGCCATTGAAGTCCTAAGGAGTTCTTCGAGTTCGTAAAGGAGGTGACAGCGAGCGTTCCAAATATTCTTTCGAACTTGCTGGTTCCTGAGAGTAGATCGCAATCGGACGAATCTTGCTTTGAGCAACGGTGATCCTTATATATTACCCAGCAAAGTCGTTGCATCAACTCCGGTTGAGAGCGATCATTCATCTCGTTGCATCAACTTCGGTTGAGAACGAGTATTCATCTCTCTCTTAGAAGAACGAAATTTTCGTCTCTCTGAAAATAAGAGATCGAGATTTCCATTTTCCATCAAAAGATCTATTTCAAAAATAATATGTTATTATCGTTTTTATTGGATTTGCGTTGAACTCCTATTTACATTTTAAGTAATATGAGTCAAACTTCAGGGTTTTAAAAAAAAAAACACTGCTCTTTTGGACGGCATCTAGCAACAAATTGATCTCTACATCTTCTCCTTACTTCAGTTCAAAGCTTTAAATATCCTAATATCCGAGCAAGTTTGAACAAGGAATTACGTGGCCGAGTGCGTCGACCACGGACGTTCGATAATGGTGAACAAGGAACTTCGTTTGGACGGACGAGTTGGATGGACCGGAGAGGAGGAGAAGAAAAAGTAGCTTGATCTCAACCTTCAATACTCGAGGAGAGGATGGAGAAGAAAAAGTTGTTTACTGCATTCAAACAATTATTGTCAACTTTCGATGAAGATTTCTATTAGTTTCTTTGTTTTAATACAAGTTTACTATTGTTGAATTCTAATACACAATTGTTTAAATTTAGTATAATAATTATTTTGTATAAGGATACCATGTTTAGGTCTAATTAGACTTTGGGTATTTGATTTGTCCGTTGATCGATTTTGGTATTCGAAATTTTTTTGTGACACATTTTAGTGACGAAACTAGATTTTCAGTGACGAAATGAGCTTTTAATGACGAATGTTCGTCACAAAAATGGGTCGCAAAAAATTTCGAGTATCAAAACCAATCAACGGACAAATCCAGTAACCAAAGTTTAGTTAGGTCCTAAACCTAGTACCCTTACACAAAATAACCCTTATATATATATATATATATATATATATATATATATATATATATATATATATATATATATATTCATTCAAATATAATTAAATATTTAAACTAAATGTTTAACAATATTAGAATTTTTTTTTTACTAAATTTACTAGTTAATATAATTGTTAATAAGTTGTTGCACATAGGTGTTCCTTGACAAGTCGGGCCCTACATATTGAGTTGTGCTCGATAGATATCCTTGTTTTGAATGAAAAATATCTAAGTTCAACGATCATAATATTAACGGACTAAACAAAACTATCTGGAAAAAAAATATATATAATACTCGAGCATATATCAAAAACTATGAAACCAAATAGCAATCCATCTCCAATATATTTTAAAAAAATCATAAACCATACGAGGAAGAAGAGAAAGAACACAAATGTAGCGACAAGGAACTAATTCGATTTTGAACTCTAATAAATCTCTCTCTCTCATTCTCCAACATCTCTCTCTCTCTCATTCTTCACTGAACTCCAATAATTAATCTTTGCTCAAGTACCAATTCCATCTATGCTCTTCCTTGATGAAAACGAAAGGGAAAAAAAATTTGTATTTGGTAAGTTAGCTTAGACAAACCTCCATATGCCTTGGTGGACAAGGAACTAAATGAAGGTGAGAACAGTGTTTTTTAAACCATATCGGAGATCTAGCCAACAAGTCACTGGGTCGGATCAAACCGGTTCAACCAGTTGGTTCAATCTAGATGGTCCAATTTTATTTCGATTTTTACAAAAAATATTCGTTCACAACTGAATTTTTAAAAAGCATGGGTCAACACTGATCCGATCTGAAAAATTACTCGTTCACGAGTCAACCGGTTGAGCCGAGTCGGGTCCGATTTTTTAAAATCCTAGGTGCTTTTGTCCTCAACTTTCTAAAGAACAACCACAAGTCCAACTTTCTAAAAAGCAACAGTAATATCAAACTTTTTGTAGGTGTCCAAGTAAGCTTGGACTAGACACCCTCCATAAAAAACTTTGTTTTAGTATTAGTTTTAGTTTTAGATTTAGTTTTTTTATGTTTAGATCATGGCTTGTATATGTACCTCTCCAATAGTACATACTCGTCCCAACCGTTGGGCCACCCCTTGATGTCCATAGAGAAGAATGTTTTTGTCCAACTTTCTAAAAAGCAACAACAATTTCAAACAAGATTTGTACATAACTAGAGCTGTTAATGGTAATCGATAGCCAAATATGGGACTAGCTTTTAAGTTGTAAAGTTGGATACTGAAAGTAAATCGGAAATCCTAATTGACTACTATTAGGATATGGCCTTGGCCTTGACCAAACATGAAACCTAATTAGAGACAAGGATCATAATCCCACTAAAGTTTGATTGAAAATAAACGAAGTTGGCTCAAGGAAAGAATGCTTGTAGGGTTCAAGTTCGAATAAACTTAAGCACCACCATTTGATAAGACACATTTTAGGATTGTTTGCTATTTTTCAAAAAGTAACACCATAAGCAAAGTACAAAATAAAATAGAAATTGTAAAATGTTGTTAAGAAATAACTTTCGGCTCTGCTTTTCGAAAGCAAAAAATAAAATAAAAGCATAAACGATGAGCAATCCTAAAATGAGAGGGTCATGCAATAAAGCCTATACGGCCAATAGACATGTAGGAATAACTACCTCTATGTTCTTATAAATAAACTTTTATAAAAGAAATTCAGTGAAAAGTTAAAAAAAAAAAAAATATATATATATATATATATATATATATATATATATATATATATATATATATATATATATATATATATATAGTCTTTAATAAACCTAACCTACACTACAATAGGAGGCATTTTATGTCTATATGCATGTCAGGCCCACTGTATCTCATATGTAATTCCAGTCTCTAGCATTTAGCAATTTCAGCACACTTAAGGTTTAATTGATTTTGTGTTTGCCTATGGCATATTTCATCATATTAGTTAGTACGTTTCTCTTCCACACAGTTATGTTACCCCCCCCCCCCCCCCCCCCCCCCCCCCCCCCCCCCCCCCCCCCCCCCACACACACCAGCTTAGGTAGTATTGTCTAGTAGAATAAGCTTAACATTGGGGCTTGTAAGTTAGGTATCATCCTTCTTGTTATTAAGTCTTCTAGGCTGTTGTTGCAGACTACTTTCTTGGCCAAGTTGTCGATGGAAAATTTAGTATTACAGGGAAGATTCTATACCAAACTCTCCATCTAGTATTTGAGTCTTTCTTCTAATGTGCACACCATAATTGGAGTCCATTCTGAGGGGGCATAGCTTTTCTCGATAGTGATAAGCATGAATTTTGTGTATATATCTTTCCTCTTCCATTTTGAGATGGTCATATTATATGCTTTGGCTTTATCTATAGACTAGTTAAGAACCTCAAGCAAGATCTCATGTATCTTTGTGTACGTACGAAGTAGTGTTGACTTAACATCTGTTGCTCAATTGGATTCTGGCAGCAGTTGATGCTAAATAGGGCTTCACTGAGGGTATCACAATGATGTAGTTTTTACCTGCACAAATCCACATCCCTTACTGGTTAAGATGCTTAGTTATATGCATTCAATCGTTACTTTTGTTTTGAATGCTTTGCATCTTCAACAATAAGGCGTTAGAAGTGAAATTGTTCTAAGCTGTAACTTCTCGGGTATGTATAAGTACCATTATAAATCTTTTTTTTACATAGGTACCCCTTGAAATGCACTTGTGAGCATTTACCTTAACCTACATGAAACATGTTTTAGGACCAACTAGACATAATAAAATACTACTAGGTCGGTTATGGAGTTTTCTCTCTTTTACCTTTTCTAGCTTGTTTGTGGGATATCTAAAGTCTCTGAAGAAATTTCATTAGAATTCTTAGAATTCTAAATAAAATAAATTATGGTATATAACATATGTTCACAAATGCTAATGACTAGGGTTCATATGCAGAAAGAAGCAGATTTTGAGGGTAGACATGCCATTAGAAATTTTATAGGGATGTACATGCAAAAGTGAATATTTGGAGGATATGCATGCGAAGAAACCTTTGCTAGCTCCAACTCTTGCTGGAGTTATTATTGTTGACATTTCAGGACAAACCTGTTCTAGGTCCTTCTAAATCATAGTTTGCAATATTGGCTAATACCAATCTGATACAGTTTGGCATGTCCCTATCTAATACGGCCAATAAGGATATTAACTGATACCGACATTGAGGGTTTCTTTTCTAGTCAATTCGGCAAAGAAATTTGAACGAAAAAGACCAATCAACAATGCTGTAAAATCATAGTAACGTTGTAAAAGAAGGAAACTTATCTATGGCAGATAACAAATCAACAGGGGTGACTACAATTCATTCAATTCCAAAATTACTAAGATACAATACATAAAATACTTAAAATTATGCCTAAATGTATAAAATATTTTTTCCTAAAACTTTAATTTATTAATAATTATTTGCTTTCCGATAACAATTTTTTTATCAATCTGAAACTACCAATACAACGATACTGTCGATCCTAATACTCATAGGAAGGGTCCGATACCGATTTCGATTGTGCAAACCTCGTTTAAAATCTTTAGGATAGCTCTCACCCTTCCTGCATTCTTTTACGTTTTACCTTTTTTGTATATATTTGGGCCATTCTCTTGATTGAGTCTTGTTTGCTTTAGAGGTTTTCTTAGTTTACACGAGTTACTATACATATTATTGCATTGTTGTGCTGTCTTCTAATACTTGCTTATTGATTAATGCAACCACTTGAGTGCAATGAGTTATCTCATCTTTGATGTTTCCACTTATTATCTTGCCCCTTCTTTACTTTTGCAGGCTGAGGCCATCCTATCGGTGGTGCTCATTGAGCAACGGTTGGCATGCCATTTTCCTATGGCATGATGGGAGTAGTTGAGACTTACGATAATCAGACAGGAATAGAACAACAAAGTATTTTATCCCCAATATTTGTGGTTAACAGGCAAGAGGAAAAGGAAATTTACAAAGAAAAAGAAAAAGAAAAATGATACAACTGTTGTTGAAGTGAAAATTGTGAACTTTACATTGTAGCAAGGACATGATTTCCTTGCGCTAACACATAAAAATTATGAAGTATCTGGGCATGTTAGCAGCTATCTCAAACTGAAAAATGACGAAGGATCTGCGCATGTTGTGCGCTGTCAGGGTATTTTTGGTGGGTGAAGGAAGGTGTTTGATTTAGTATGCTATAATCTTCAACTAGTTTAACCTCAGCAACTTGACTTATTTGTTCTTTTTATTTCTTCCCTTGCTGTTACAGGTAACTACAAATGAAAGAAGCCCAACAGGTACCATTGCCCAGCCTCCCATCCTTGTTCAACTCCTCCAGATCATTATTGTAATGATGGTAATAGACACATGACAATATTTTATGCACCGATTCATGCATCAAAACAAGTTATGAAGACTATTAATGATCATTTTTTGCTTTGCAATTGTGAAGATAGTTGATGATCATTGTGGCCAATTCAGGTACCATAACAACATAAGAAGAGCCTTTATCCCAAGTATTGCGAGTCATCTACATGAACCTTTTCTTCCATTCAGCTCTATTGAGGGTCATCTCTGTTTTTACATTAGTAATATCTACCTTAAATTGTTAAAGTCAAGTACCACAACAATATAAGGCAAGCCCTTATCCCAGATATTGCGATTGGCTACATGAATCCTTTACTTCCATTTTGTATAAGTTTCATCACCTCTCTAAAATTAGTTAGTCCTATATCATTTTCACAACCTTGATCCATGTCGATTTAGACCTTCCTTTCTGGCTGTTCCAGCTATTGTCACTAACATTCTGCCACTTTGCATAAATGGTGCAATAATTGGTCTTACCTGCACTTGTCTAAACCATCTAACATTTGTACTCTCATTTTATCCTCATACACCACCTTTAACATCCAGTGAATTCCTTAAAAGCTGTCACTTATCCATCACAACATTCTAATTGGTCTTACCTGCACTTGCAAAATTTTATGTGGATTGTTATGGTGATGTGGTTCTTGTCATCTAAATTATGCATGTAATTAGTTCTTATTTGAATGATTTCTTTAGGCATGAAACTCCACAAGTTGAAGTCCATGGTGCACATAAAAATAGTGTATGGGATCTTGCCTGGCACCCTATTGGCTATTTGCTTTGCAGGTATGGAGTTCCTTAGATGACTTACTCAGTTGTCAGTTATTATTAATGAGTAGATACTCATTTTTCCAAGTTTTTCTGCTTTTGTTTTGATTTGAAATGTCATATTGTCATAATAAACTTCTTTTGAGTTTTGATGTGCAATCACACTTCTTAGTGCCATTATCGTAAGCTCAAATTTAGTGTACATCAACGCATATTTCAGAGGTAGAGGTATACAACAATATGATCTAAAGGTAGTAACTGAAATGCATGATAGATCACCAAATTGATGATTGATGCAGAAGTACTAGGGAACAAAGATAGCTTTTGGACATTACAAATACTATGTAGTTGCAGTAATTAACTAGTTTATTTATGCTCTTAGTTTATTTATGCTCTTAGTGCCTTTCATCGATATGCTCTTATTGAGGACAAGATTGACTGAAAGGGCTTAATATTCGTCTACTTCATATGGCAATACCTTATGGCAGAGTAATTACTCTTCTTCTTCTTTTCTGAACTTCCTACAATTGCATTCAGGTTATATGATTTGAGACAAACTGGGTATATTGAAAGAGAGGAACTGAGTTTGTGATGTTTCTTTCACTCTATCTTGATTTTTCTAGAATTGATACATGTGGCGTGTGTGATGGTTGTTGTTGTAGCTGCTGAACGTCACTCCTTTCAGTACTTGGATGCTCTAAGAAAGCTGGAGCAATGAATTCACTTGTAAGCAACTGAACTTTGACATTGTTCTTGCATTTTTGAAATATCTTGCATTTGATAATATATTCCTCACCCACGCCAACACCACTGGTACGAGTGTCAGCTGTCCTGACTAATGGATCCTATATGCTAAATCTTAACTGTGATCATTACATAAATAGTAGCAAGGCATTGAGGGAAGCTATGTGTTTTCTTATGTAACCAAATCTTGGGAGTTTGTTATGTGCAGTTTCCACAGAGGTTTGACGGTATTGATAGGAACGATCGCCACGCCAACCGTAATATTGTATTCTTTGATGTAAGTAAATTTCTTCTGGTTCATCTGTTATCTAATATGTGATGACATACATTTCAATATTCATGGTGTCTCTATTTATCATGTAGCAGTTTCCATTCTTCTTATGATATCAGTCCCTTAGGTATCATACACATACAATATATAGACATGACACATACATATACGTATAAACTAACATTGTATATATCACACACATATACACATATATATCACATTAGTATTGTGATGGATTGGAGAGTATCCGAGTATGTGAAGGATGAAATTGAGGTCCAAGAATATTGATATGTTGTATTTGCATTTGAAAAAGATCCACATCATGTGGTCAGTAAAATATCATTTGATATAAAATTTGATATTTTACTGACCAACATATCAACAGTGCTAAAATACATCATATTAATATAAATTATTTTACATCATATTTTGGTGCCTCCTTGCATTCTATAATATTTTATATTGCCCACATCATATTAATATAATATATTTTACATCATATTTTGGTGCCTCCTTACATATTTTACTGACCACATTTGACTATATTTTGGTGCCTCCTTACATTTTACTGACCAACATATTTGTGCAAATATATCATATTTTATTGACCAACATATCAATAATGCTAAAATTTGACCATATTTTACTAAGTAGTATGTGCAGTTTTGATGTGTCTTCCCTGTACTACTGTTGTGTATGTACATTTGTCCATGTTTGGTTTGCGGAATTAGAAATTTGGGAAGGAAATTCATTCATTTTCTGTGTTTGGATGCATGAAATTAATGAGTGAGGATTCATTTTTCCAGCGAAGAATTGATTTCCTTTCCTTTCCGTGAACCAGCCGTGGACCAAAATGTTGCAACTTCCACTTCACAATTTCGCCCAACTAGTCCTCTTCTTGCTTATATTGTTGTTCGATAGTCTCTCTCCACATTTTCCTCGTTCTTGGTTACTTATTTTTGTTCTCGTGTCCATTAATTCAGGATATTATGGCTGTGAAGAGGGTGAGCAAGAACTAATTAGTATATGAGAAGGTCAACTCGCACTGTAAATCTTAAAAAACATTCATTTTTGACTTGTATGTCCTAATTTTAATAGATCTCTTTTCTTTTTTTACAGGTTCTCTACATGGTTAATTCACTTATGTGCGTTGATGAAGATTGTCTAATTGTTTTAGTTTGGATGAAGTAGTATTTGGGAGAATGAGTAAAGATATGTAGACTTTTGACACAAACAATATTTTGATTTACAATGATTTTATATTAATATTTTAGACGATTATTTGGTTGTGGATGCATTTACATATTCGTGATGACATGTAAAATTTTATATCAAATGATATTTGTTCACATGTATATCATGTGATTGTGGATGATATTTTTGACAAATTTTGTAACAAATCCCAATGGTTAGGAAAAATGTTGGAAAAGTAGTTAAACGTGTTTATTAAATTGTCACATATGAGCACAAATTCCAACGTTTTGGTAAAACGTTGGGAAAACGTTATAAAAGTAGTTAAATTTACGACGTGCTTGGTAAAATGTTCGGAAAGTGGCATCCAAAAAAAATACCATTCCCAACGTATCTGAAAAACGTTAGGAAAACAAAACCCAACAGTTTTTGAAAAAGGTTGGCCATACAAAACCTAACGTTTGTTTAAAATGGTTAGGAAATCAAAATTCGACATTTTTTGGGTTGGGAAAACTCATCGTTTCAAAAAACGTTGGAAAGTTCTCTTTTGCGACATTTTTGTGAGAAACTGTTGGAAATATGGTAATCATTATAGAACAATTAATGGCGTTTATAAACGTCGTTGCAAACGTCGTCTAAACCCTATGCCAACGTTTTGCGTAAATGTCGTAAATTGCCAACTAGAGCAACGACGACGTTTGCAAAAACCGTTGAACAAACGTCGGTAACGCCTATGCCAACGTTTTGCACAATTTTGCCAACGTTAATAAAACGTTGGAAAAAATCATTTTTCTTGTAGTGGCATCAAGTTGCTAAGGTTATTTTGTTGAAAAGTTATAAAGGCACGAAACCAGCTTTTGACACTAGCCTCTCATCTATGTGCTTTTAAGAGCTACTCCTAAAGTTTACTACATTTTTGTAAAAAAAATCATAAATTATTGTTTAGCAAATCATATTTTCTTTCATAAGAATGTTCATATGACACCATTTCTACTATTATATAATAAAAAGAGTCGAGACTTTATCTGTTCAAAAAATGTTCCTACCTTATTATTAATTAAAATTGTTCATCAAACTTCACATGAGTAGTGAGATTATCACGTGCAGAAAAAATTAAAGAAGGATGTTGCTTACTCTTCCACGGTATAAAAAAAAAGAAAAATATTGTTTGCCCTTTTCAAATAATATAAAATACGAGTAACACATATGCATGTAAATTGCTTACGAGTAAATTCTACATCCAACCAAACTCTTTCACATTTTTTTTGTGTGCATTAGAGTTCAAATATCCTATCAATGAATTATTTTATACTGAACAAAATCAAAAAGAACACAGTTGAATTTAGAGTGACCGGAATTACTTAAAAATATAATAGTTACATGGGATCTATATGCAAATATTATTGCTAATTGCTACCCTCAACTATCTCACTTTTTCAAGTTGATACCCTAAACTTTTTTCGTAAAATATTGATACCTCAACTATAATTAGGCTACTTAGTACCCTAACGACGTTAACAGCAAAGATAAAAGACGAAAAAGTCCTTGCTCTCTTAAAGATCCTATACGAATAGAAAGAAAAGTTAGGAATCCGGTTTAATTAGAAATTCGAAAGAACGGGTGTCTCTCTCTCATTTGATCTTCACTCGATCCCAAAGAAGGTGAAATCTCTACACATTCCTCATGCCATCTCCATCTCTAAGCATTTGATCTTAGGGTTTTAATTTTTAGTTTTTTAATTTTTTAATTTTGTGATTTAGGATTCTGACATTTTTTAAATTAGGTTTTTCGACCTATGTACGTTTGTAATCCACATTTTCGTGTTAATTTTTTGATGCATGAGTTTCGATTTTTAGGGTTTTGATTTTTGATTCTCTGACTTAGGGTTTTTTTGACATATGAAGTCAATTAAGGGTTTATATTGAGTAATCCATAATGCACGTGTGTTGTTGACATATGAAGTCAATTTTGTGACATATGAAGTCAATTTTTGATTCTCTGACTTTGGATTTTCTTACGGTTTTTCTGAGTAATCCATAATGCACGTGTGTTGTTTGTTCTAATGTATAGAAAGGTTGTCGGGGCCACATAACATGTGCTAACTGTATGTGGTGGGCACATGATACAGTATTTCTTCATTGTGTGGGGGACCATGTGTGGGGGACCATGGTGCTCTTTACTTTGTGTAAACAATACACATAGTAAGCATACATCAAGTATGATTCTTACCTCTCTTTATTGTGCAGATGATATGGTCTATAAGACTACACCATGGTGGTCATTTTTCTACAAGTACAGATTGGAGATATGTTGGTGGTACGGAGAACACTTGTAACATTGAATTGGATAGAATGTCTCTTCAAGAAATATTCGGTTGGTTGAGGGAATTAGGGTACAATGGTCCTTGTAGAATATTCCATATAAGCAAGTCCAAGAATGTCTTATGCTTTTGGACACAGATGAGAAGTGTTGGAGATGTTCAACAGTAGGAACACTGACAACAAAAGTGAAGAGATTGTGGATCTATTTGTTGAATATCTTGATGGTCAAAACAACGAGCTCCCTGAAACGACGGACCCAAGTCATATTGAGCAGCTTGACGGATACATTGCCACAAGGGTCAAGAGTCATGTGCATAAAATTAAGCTGTTGGTGAAAGTGGTATGAATATACACAAATATTCTCTTTACTTCTATTGCTATTATTTATTTGTGTGTTGTTTTACATTTATTGATGTAACTATTTTCTATCTTAGGGAATAATGAAGAGAATGAAGATGTGGATGATGACTATGTGAATGAAGAAGAGGGCGATGAAGATGAAGATGTGGGTGATGATGACTAGTGAATAAGAAGGAAGAAGGAAGAAACCGAAGAGAGTGAAGAAAGTGATAAAAGATTCGATGCGGAAGATGAAGATGATGCACACATTAGAGAAATATAGAGAAGTCGAGATACCAGAATTTGTTGAAAGTGAGTAGGACTCCGATGATATCAGAAGCATTTATGAAGACGATGAATTTGGACAGTCTAGGCCCAAGTTTCCAGAGTTCAACGAAGTAAGGGACTTAAAAGAGCCATCATTTATTGTGGGAATGGAGTTTCAAAGTTTCAAGTGACGTTAGAAGATTAGTGAGGGAAGATGCAATTAAGAGAGGATATGACATCTCATGGAAGAATAATGAGGGAAGAAGAATATGTGTAGAGTGCAAAAAAAAAAGTGTGGATTTAGACTATATGGCTCAATGAATTCTGATGGTACCAGGTGGCAGTTGAAAAGTTTGCAAGCAACCCACAATTGCTCAAGGGTGTTGGTGAATACCCAGATGACTGCATTTTGGTTGGCGAACAAATATTTGGAGGTCTTCAGAAGTAGTCCTACATGGAATGTTGAAGAGTTCAGAAGTGATGTAAATAGGAAGTTCTCAGTTGAAATCTCCAGAGCTAAGCAAAGAGAAAAGCAATGAATATCATAGAGGGATGTTACAAACAACAATATGGATTGTTGAGAGACTGTGCGGCAGTCATATTCCAAAAGAATCCA
>JANAVB010042218.1:4049686-4102186 GCA_029216955.1 Iris pallida | reverse complement strand
GATTCATGTACTTAGTGTTGATATGCTTATTCCCGACACATAGTTCTCACGGATTGGTATTCTTGGATCCCGACAAGAGATGTTTTCTCCTTCTTAGGTTGGGATGTATTGTGCAAGCTCCCTTGTAGCTCTTGCTTAATATGTGGTCACTGATTCTAGAGAAGGCTAGCTACCTTCTCATTAGAATCCCGTGCAGTGACGTGTCCTGTTTGGATCCATTCTACCAGTTGGGGTAGGAGGAGTAGTAGCGTATGCCTGTGATCATATCCCCTTGCATTCTTGAACAGTGTGAGTCATATACCGCACTTATGACTTGCCAGGCCGATTCTCGACAGGTACCCAAGCCGATCACAAGCCGAAACTACTACTCACACACATTGGATATATAGCTTACCTTGATTGTGTACATGCCATGATCCCGTTCTATTTTCTTGTTCTAGCTCTAGCTTTACAGCTTACCATACTATGATACATACATGTACACTCCATGATTCATTGTATATACTCTATTTACAGTCTTATAGCTTTTATTCTATCTTGAGATCTGTTATAAGATATATGTACTCGTTCCATCCTGACTGGACTGTTGATAAAATATTACAGATGCCGACGAGGGAGATTGCAGTACCTACTACGGTCCGGACGACGTAGTGGGCCTAGACTTGGTCCCGCAGGGCGTAGCTCCGCCTGACGAGACTATACCACTTGTTTAGTTAGAGTAGGTCTTTGTACTGGACTTAGTTTCTAGTTATTTTTGAGGCTGTATTATATTTTGGACTGTATTATAGTCTGGACTTGTATATTATTTGTATCTGGACTTGACAGGTTATATTTTATCGTCTTGTTGTCTTTATCTTTCAGTCTTTACTTATTATCTTAGAGTTGTGATTGAGCACTTATATATATTCATTGCTTGTCCTCCGTTCGGAGTTGACCATATTCTCGACAGGTTTTGTTATATATATAAACTGTTGTCAGACTAGAAAATCCACAGCATTCTACGCCGTTTTTCCGGTGAGGGCTGGGCGTTGTCGCGTCACGTGCCCTTTTAGCGGGTGTGGGTCGTGACAATAGGTGAGCTCCTTGTTTCAGTTCGATCACCAAGTATTCGATGAAAGGTCTCTGAGAAGTTTCTCTTCTTCGGCAAGTCGACGTCCTTCTCCGGCAGTCAACCTTCGGGTCAAGATGAGCTTTAGTAGGTGAGTGCTCCTCCCATACTCTGTTTCGATTCGATTCTGAATCTCGAACACAAGATGTTTGAATAATTGACTATGTAATCATTTTCCTGGCAGAAGGATCGAATCGACGCCTTTCTAGCGTTTGATTTCGACAAGCGTAATGCTTCGACCGGTTCTCCATCATCTCTGGCAACTGCAGTTTGTTTCGGTGATCCTCGTCAAAAGATACCGTTGACTTTCCTCGAGGTTCAGCCCGTAGGTAGTATTTCTTTCTCTTCTTTTCTCTTCCGATTTAGTAATAGAATTTACTAACAAGAACTATTGTTCTTATTTTAAACTCGATTCAGCTCCACTGTATGCTCCACTGTATGCCACAAATAGGGATACTATGAAAATGATGAACATTTAATGACGCATAAAAGTCGTCTTTTGTAAATAAAGATGACACATAAAAGTCAATTTTATAAATAAAGATGACGTGTGGCTATTATAGATTTCTTAGGATAAACGAACGTCATCTTTTTTAATAAAGATGATTCATAGAAGTCATCGTTTGTACATAGATATGACACATAAAAGTCATCTTTTGTTCATAAAGATGACGCATATAAGTTATTTTTTGTAAATAAAGAAGACGTATAAAAGTCATCTTTTATAAGTAAAGATGACATGTGTTTAGTTGTCATTAATTTTTTATGATAAAAGTCATCTTTTACAAATAAAGATGACACATATAAGTCATCTTTTATAAATAACGATGACACATAAAAGTCATCTTTTATAAATAAAGATGACATGCGTTGAGTTGTCATTGATTTCTAATAATAAAGATGACACCTTCATAGATGACGGTCAAACAAATGTCATCAATTAGCATATTTAGCCGTCATTGTTATCCATTTTTGTAGTAGATCTACATTCAGTTCAGACTTTATATTTCAGTTCAGACTTAGTTTTTAGTTCAGACTTTATATTTCAGTCAATTTAGACTTATGTTTAGACTTAGGTACATTACAGTTCAGTCTTTAGGTACATTTATGCTAAGAAACATGTTGTGGAATTACAAGAGCTCACACTATTTCAGATTGGAATTTCCATATGAAGGCTATGGAGCAGGAGAACAAAGAAGCATGGACGTGGTTGACAAAGTTGAACAAAGTGCAATGGTGTAGGGCATTCTTCGTGAGTACTTGAAATGTGATCAGTTGACAAACAACATCTCTTAAGCTTTTAACATGTACATTTTATTACCAAGAGAAAAGCCAATCCTCACAATGTTGGAGATGATAAGAAGATTGCTAATGAAAAGATTTCAAGCGAAAAGAGAGAAGATAGAAAGATTGAGCAATAATTTGTTGTGTCCAAACATACAGAAGAAGTTGGATGAGAGGAAGGCCAAATCTAGAGGATGTACAGTAACATATGCAGGAAATAAGTCAAGTTTTGAAGTTTCACATGAGAGTGGAATTTATACTTTGAACACAAACAGTAGGATATGTGACTGCAAAGTATGGCAACTTTCTGGAATTTCCTGTTTGCATGCAATAGCAGCAATACACCATCTCAGGAAACAACCAAAAAGTTATGTTGATGAATGCTATCACATTAGTACTTGGAAGAAGTGTATTCTGAGATGATTTTCCAATACCAAATAGCAGATTCTGGCCTCCTGGCGTAGGTGATCCTATATGTGCACCACTATTTGTTAAAAAAAGACCAGGTCGTCCAAAGAAGACAAGAAACAAGAAGAATGATGAACCTCCCCCCAAAATAGATATGCAACGAGGAGAACTGGAGTTGTAATGAAATGTTCTAAATGTCAGCAAACAGGCCACAACAAGAGGAGGTGTCAGAATGCACCTGTTGATCCTGTAAAGAAGGCTAGCAAATTGGCAAGAGGAAGGCATGAAGAGAATGTTCAAGGCACAGTTAGGGAGGGTGAAAATGAAGTTAGGGAGGGTGGAAATGAACATGGAGTTGAACAACAAACAAGTAGAGAATCATCATCAACAACTAGAGGAAGGGGGAGAATAAAAAGGTTGGTTAATAGGTCACCACCTGGAAAGAGAATGTTACCAAAATTCGTGCCAAGAAGAGGGGTTAATGTAATAGCTGCTTCAAGTCAGGTATGGGTATCAATATATAGCTACTATAATATGTGACTGTTATGTATAGCTACTAATGTATGGGTATCAATATATAGCTACTAACACACAGTTGACACTTTTTAGGAAACACATGGAGTTCAACCCACAATGTTCACCCAACCACAAGCGGGGCAGCAGTCTGGAGTTCTACCCACTGTATCAAAGAATCCCTGTACTGTTATGTAAATAAAATTGTACTAACCTATTTTGTTAAATCTCCAAATTTATTTTACAGCAGATAGGGGTTTGTAAATTAAATTGCACTAACCTATTTTCTTTTCTTTTTTCCAGGAAAGTCAGGTGGATGCCATGACTTTTGATGGTGGCAGGACTTTGATAACAAGTTGGATGATAACAGTTGGATGATAACAGTTTTTTGATGGTGCCCACAACAAGTTGGATGATAACAGTTTTTTGATAACAAGTTGTATGGTGGCAGGACTTTGGATGATAACAGTATTTTGTTAACATTATTTTGTATGGTGGCCACAACAAGTTGGATGCTAACAGTATTTTGTATCAAATTGTGGATGATATCAGATTTTTTGTATCAAACTTTGGATGAATTCCTACTTTTTTTGTATGAAAATATGGATGATATCAGATTTGTATCAAAATGTAGATGATATCATATTGTCTCCTGGATATATACAAATGGTCTAATTTGGATGTTATGCTAATGGTCTTATTTGGATATCAAAATGTCTACTGCTTGAATGAATGATACTGCTTGTGCAAATGGTATGTCAGTTTTATGTATGTCAGTTTGTGCTTTTATGTATGATAATGGTCTTATTTGGATATCAGTTTCTGCTAATGGTCTTATTTGGATGTCAGTTTGTGCTAATGATCTTATTTGGATATCAGTTTTATGTATGTCAGTTTGTGCTTTTATGTATGATATAGATTTGTGCTTTTATGTATGATACAGATTTGGATGTTATGCTAATGGTATGTCAGTTTTATGTATGTCAGTTTATGCTAATGGTATGTCAGTTCATTGAATGAATGATACAGATTTGTGAATGATACTGCTTGAATGAATGATACTGCTTGAATGGTCTAATTTGGATGTATTACCATTTTTATAAGCTTCACCTACTCTCCAGTTTCTCACTTAGTAAAGCTTCATTTTTATAAGCACAATCCACATCAGAACAAATATCAGCAACACATCTTTTTCATTAGAATCATGTCTTAGTTAGGGATTCACACATAAACCCAATCCACATCAGAATAACTACAACAATTCTCATGAACTTTTCAAAAAAAAAACCGTCCTAATCAACTAAACAACTGTCACTACAAGTATAACAACAAATACAAGTATAACAACAACAAAAGTCACTAGAATGAAAGGCCTGGAACTGTGCATTTCTTTCATACGAATTTGTGCCTCCAGATCTAATATTTTCTCCTTCATCTCCATGTTCTCTCTTTGTAATCTTAGGATGAATTTTCGAGCTTGAACGGGAAACTCCTCATCTTTCCACTCAAAAAAATTACATCTTCTGGAAGATTTGTAGTTACCACATCCCCAAAATCGACGTCCAGCATTTTGTGTCTTCACACATGTTGTGAGATGAGTCTCAATTTGGCAAAAATAACTCCTCCATTCCTCTTCGACCTTCTTTGAAGAGTAGGTGTTGCTGGACTCTCTTGAGATCACTGACATCGCAAAACTATAAACTGCATATAGGAATTGAGAGTAGTGAGAGAATATGTAGAAAGAAAATAGACTACAAAAAATTAGTAGAAAAAACTGAAAGAGAATGGACTAGGGCATATAGGAATTGAGAGTAGATTAGACATTATGTACAAATAAAATAGACTACAAAAATTAGGAGAAAAATTTGAAAGAGAATGGACTAGAGCTAAGGCTAGGGCATCACCGGACAGCAGATGGGGAAAAGAATTGTAACTTGACAAAATTTCTCTTTCTTGAAGGAGAATGAGCTTTTAAAATAATAATCAGGATTATTCTCGTCCAAAAAAATCAACTTCTGGTAGGGTATTAACTTGAAAAAGTGAGATAGTTGAGGGTAGCAATTAGCAATTAAGCCACAAAAAAATAAAAATACAAAAAACAGCTCTCGGCGAGGATCGAACTCACGACCTTTCACTTACGAAGCGAACGCACTACCACTATGCTACGAAAGCATACGTTTAAGTTTATTTATGAAATATTATTTATCAAATTAAAATTGCAAATTGATTCACCCATAATTGCACATCATAACATCAAACATCTTGATCTTGATCTTGATCTTGATCTTGATCTTGATCGTGTGTTCATTGAAAATTACTTGGAGTAAACCTCTGTATACAAATAATGTTGTGGTATCTACAAATTCAATATTTTGAGTGATATAATTATTATGTTCAATTGTAACTTTTGTTATAGTAAATACATTTTTTTTTCAATATATGGTTGTGAATTAGTAAAGAAAATAAAGGAAAAATAAGTGATATTGTTATAGTTTTGAGAGTTTTTTTTAATCGAATAGCTTTGAGAGTTGATGTAACGCTTTGCTGCATTATTTGTACCAAAATGGCAAAAATATTTTTTTTTGATAAATTATTGTTTAGCAAATCATCTTTTGACTACTTCCAAAAGAATGTTTTGATGACACCATTTATACTATTATATAATAAACAAAATTTAAGACTTTATCATGGAAGTTTATGTTAAAAAAATATTTTTACCTATATTTATTTATTAAATTTAACATAAGTAGTTAGATAATTAAGTATAGAAAGAATAAAAATTAAAGAAAGATGTTGCTCACTCTTCCACAGTATAAAAAAATAAAAATATATATTGTTTGCTCTTTCCAATTTAACATGAGTAGTTAGATTCACTTCTTCCTTTTTTTTGTGCATTAGAGGTTTTTTTGGTGCGTGCATTAGAGTGACCATTACTTAAAAATATAATAGTTTCAAAGGATTGATATGAAAATATTACACCAAAATATAAAAATAGCTCCTGACGAGGATCGAACTCATGACCTTTCGCTTACGAAAGCACTACCACTATGCTACGGAAGCACACATTTATGCCTATTTATGAAATATTATTTTTCAAATTGAAATTGCAAAGTGATTCACACATAATTGCACATCATAACATCAATCTTGATCTTCCTCATATGTTCACTGAAAATTATTTGGAGTAAACCTCTGTATACAAATAATTTTGTGGTATCTATAAATTCAATATTTTGAGTGATATAATTATTACGTTCACTTGTAACTTTTGTTATAGTAAATACATTTTGTTCAATATATGGTTGTGACTTGGTAAAGAAAATAAAGGAAAAGTTGATAAGTGATATTTATAGTTTTGAGAGCTTTTTTTAAACGAACAGTTTTGAGAGTTGATGTAACGCTTTGCTGCATTATTTTTATCATTTATATCATATAAAATGGTATAAAAAAAATTGATGAATTATTGTTTGGCAAATCATCTTTTTACTACTTTCAAAAGAATGTTCAGATGACACCATTTATATTATTAAGTAATCAAAAAAATTTAAGACTTTATCGTGGAAGTTTTTATTTAAAAAATATGCCTACATATATTTATTAATTAAAATTATTTATTAAATTTAACATGAGTATTTAGATAATTACGTATAGAAAACGAATTAAAGAGAGATGTTGCTTGCTCTTTTACGATATAAAAAAAAAAGTAAAAAAAATATATTGTTTGCTCTTTCCAACTTAACATGAGAGTTAGATATTCACTTTTTTTTTTGGGGTGGGGTGGGGTGTGGGGTACATTAGAGTGTTTTCTTGTGCAATAGAATGACCAGAATTTAAAAATATAAGTTTCAAAGGATTGATAATATTACACCAAAATTAAAAAACAAATTTAGCTCCCGGCGAGGATCGAACTCGCGACCTTTCGCTTACGAAGCGAACGCACTACCACTATGCTACGGAAGCGTTCGTTTTAATGCACTTATCTAATAATTGTAATTGCAAGTGATTCACCCATAACTGCACATCATAACATCAAACATCTTGATCTTCATCATGTGTTCACTGAATTACTTGGAGTGAACTTCTGTATATAAATAATATTCAATGTTTTGACTCATAATTATTATGTTCAGTTGCAACTTCTGTATAGAAAATACATTTTTTTTCCAATATATTATTGTGACTTGAAAGTAAAGAAAATAAAGGAAATGTTGTGATGAGTGATACTGTGATAGTTTGGAGAGTCGATGTATCACTTTGCTGCATTATTTTTACTATTTATATAAAAATATTTTTAAAAAATTATAAGTGCTACAACAAATGTTATATATAAGTAGCCAAAATACTCCTCGAAATGGATCAATGCAATATATGTCTACAGTGTACAAATATGCATAGGAATAAACTAATTGAAGTAAAGCCACATTGACCTATCTGTCACAGCCATCTTATGCCATTTGGAGGTCCTAGACAAAAGTCCAAAGATGAAACTTTTTTTTTTAAATTTAAATATGTTTAAATTATATAAATTTATTATATTAATTTATATGCAAGCCCTCATTTTGATCCGGACTTGGCACCAACAATGTATCCTTATTAACGTTATATGATGCATCGTTATTAAAGTTACATAGGCAAATTTAAGAACTTTTTTTCTTTAATAATTTTTAAAATTGAATAAGTAACAGTTGCACATATATATTTATATTAATTATGTAATAGATAAAGATGAAAAGACCAAATCTTACTCCAAGAAAGGAGATGAAGAGACGATAATGATTACTGATTTTTTCCCCCAAATTTTGATAGATTTAATTACGTTTAAAACTAAAATAGGCAACCGGCTGTTTCCTTTTTCCGTCGGACTTTCCTTAAAAAATGCATAATTACATATATATCTATATACTAGTAACCGATATTTTTGGGACCTCTACAAAAGTGGGGACTTAGGCAGATGCTTCTTTTGCCTAAAGGAAGAGCCGTCCCTGCTATCTGTACTGATGTTTCCTTTTGTATATTGATTTTCCGAAGTGGTTTTTTCATGATAAGTTTTTATTCATTCCTTATAATTGTTCATAATAGGGTGAACATTCAGTCGGTTTGATTCAACCAAACAAAAATATAAGAAAAATAAACTTTAACCAAATTGTTTTATTAAAAAATTGAAATTACCAAAAAATGGTTTGATGTTAGGTTAATTCAATTTTTGTATACTAGGTCAGACGAATGATTGATTTGGTTCTGATGGACCGTTTGCATAATGGGTCAGTGTAAGTTTTACAGGCAGCTTTTCACGCAAAAAAAATCAGTCATATTTTACAAAAAAAAATTGACAGTCAAAATTTATATAAAGTAAAATAAAAAATATATACACATATCATAAAGTCATATAAATATCATTTTACAAATGTTCAAAACAGTACAAGCCTGCACCACAAATTAAAAAAAAAAATCAAATTCCATTTTTATGGGACTGAAGTCAGATAAGTAATTGTAATTAGATTTTCAATTCAAATTGGTTTTCAAAACATGAGACTAAAATCCGAAAAGAACTATCGAAAACGTGTGTTCATAGCCAAGATCGAAAACTAAACTTAAATTATAAAACCGAATAGCTTTTATAGGTTCGATTTGGATCAATTTTCAAACCGAAATTTGTTCAACCACTGTTCATAACATATTACGTCCTTTTATTATCTATTTTTCCTTTCCAATCATCAAAGTTCCAAAGATTTGATATTTTATTTTTTCCATTTGATTTTGCATAAGCGACGATACGATATCTTATAGTTTTCACACGTTAGACATGATACTTAGGAAGGAATAAAAAACACAAAATTTGTTCTTTATTCCATCTCATAACATTATTATAAAGTTAATTATCCCACTGAATACATTTTATCTAGTAGCAAATTTTAATTCCTACGTTAGCAGGCTAAAACATTACTGTTATAAATAATTTAAAATATAATTGCAGGAGTCCTTTGACATTTTAATAAGACCTAAAATAAGCTCTAACATGTGTTTAATTTGGCGACAAAATGAAAGGCCAATTTTGGCAACTTAGATCTTGATTGAGAGTACTTAGACTCGTTTATTATTATTATTGGAGGCTAATTTTGTTTTATTTTGTTTTGTTTCATTTATTTTAAAAATGGTTGAAAGTTGTTTCATAATAACAACTTATCAAAAGTCAATTCAATTTTAGATAACTTTTAAAAGCGACATCTTGTCTGTTGTAAAAAATTGTCTGTGCTGCGAGCTTTTGAGAAGGAATCACAATACCAACCAAGACCTGTCATGATTGTTTGTGCTTATTTTTTGGAACATTTTGAAACTTTTATAAGTAGTCAAAATCTAATATTAAAAGATCGCTTCTTAGCAATCCCAAACCTGGCTTTAAATAGTTCACTGATAGAAGTCTATCTAAAGGAAAAAAGAAGGAGAACCATAAGCAGCTTCATTAGACTATAAAAGACCATTTTTCAAACCGAATATTATGAAAATCGAACTTCAATCAAATTATTTTATTGAAAATTAAACCGAACATAAATTTTCTAAAACGAACATAAAAAAAAAACGATTCATTTCAGTTAAATTCGATTTTTCCATAATATGCATTGCTAAATGTTAATTTGGTTTGACAGACTCTTTGCATAATAAATATTAAACACGA
The DNA here is from genome assembly GCA_029216955.1 of Iris pallida. Taxonomy (NCBI): domain Eukaryota; kingdom Viridiplantae; phylum Streptophyta; class Magnoliopsida; order Asparagales; family Iridaceae; genus Iris; species Iris pallida. The sequence goes on along the minus strand of JANAVB010042218.1, from coordinate 4,092,200 downwards.
CCAAAATTTATAGTAAAACTTTCACAATAATTTATAGTAAAATTTCCACAACAATTTTTTTGTAGTCAAATTTTACAAAAAAAAAATTTAACAACCAAAATATAGATAACAATATACAAATATAATAAAGCTAAATAAATACAATAAATATTAAACACATCCCACACTACAAATATGAGGCTGAAGGTTGATAACTCTTTGTAATTCGATTTTTTTAGTTCAGATGGATTTTCAAAAATTAGATACAAAAATTCTAATTGATTTTTTTTCGTGCATACTCAGAATATGCCACATTCTTTAGACATCTGATGTTGTGGGATCGTGGGTGAAGCGGCCGCACTTTCTCACGTTATTTTATCATTGTCATTGTATCTCTGTCAACATTCACCCTCTCGATCATGCACAAGAGAAGGGACGTCCACAGACCGCACGCACAGGACGAGGTAAGTTCTCTGATCCTGTGTCCGAGTCGAGGCACATTCACGGACCGGTCTCATCCATACGAACGCTCACTTGAGACGAAATAACGTGCACGAGTTCAAAAGACTTATTTCCGTAGCTCAGAATATTTTCGCACTGAGTAATCAAAAAAAAAAAAAAAAAAAAAAAACTGAACATAAAAAACCGAAACATATTCCATTCGAATTTTCGGTTGGTTTTGGACCGAGATATTATAAATACGTTAATTTATTTCTTCTAGTCGGTAGCTGGCCGCAGTCAACTTCCTCTCTATCCCCTTTCTCCTTCTTCCTCCTCCTCCTTCAAAAACCCTAATATTCTCCTCCCTCTCGATCCGCAAACCGTAGTTTCCGGCCGCCATGATCTGTGCGAGTAAGCTTCTCTATCTCTCGTCTTCTTCGATTTCTAACGAGTCGATTCTGACACTCCTTGATCCCGATCTCCGTCCAGTTTCCGGCGAGGTGCCGGAGGATCCGGTGCTATCCAAGAAGTCCGGCCTCCTCTTCGAGCGCCGGCTGATCGAGCGCCACATTGCGGTGAGCTCTCGCCACGGTTCGGAAGACTAGACTCCTGGACGCGAAAATTAGGGTTCTTAGTGTTTTTGTTTTGTTTTTCTTAATGGCGTTTGTTTACACACGCAGGACAACGGGAGGTGTCCTGTCACCAAGGAGGAGCTCTCGATGGACGACATAATACCAGTGAAGACGAGCAAGGTTCGAAATCTCGCTACTGGTTGTTTCTATTGTTGTTGTCGTTGTCGTCGATGATGTTAATTGGTGCTGGTTTCATGGTCCAAGAACACTTGCACGGACACAAACACGACACAACTTGGTCCGCGGCACTGATTTTGGGGAGCCCGTGCTTCCTAGAACATGATTCAAGAAGAGGGAGTGTTACTCTTTCTTTCTTTTTTCCGTCTTAGTTCTGCCTATTTGTAGTCCTATTTCTCGTCTTCCTTGATTGTGCAAGTATGTGACACTGAGGCACATGTTTCGCATTTTAGTATGCTACAATGTTACTTTATTTCAAGATATCGTTACTGTATACTTGCTCTCGGAAGTTTTTCCTGGTTAAGAAATAAACCTATAGTTCGAGTATCCTCATGTCCACTCTCTTTGTGGGAGCCTGCAAATTAACCTTTGAACTCTTGGCTGTATCGAGCATAGTTTAGGCAAATTATGTGCAGCTACTATCTGAATGTAAGTTCTATTTGAGGATCAGTTATGGTGTCGGGCCTGAGCCACACTGAGGCTCTAGAAAGTAGAAAGTTTGGTCTTGATAGTCTCTGAACTATACTTCTCCTACTGTGCGTGTGTATGTCGTGTGAGCAATAAATTCATTTCATCATCAATTTTTTTGAGATAAATCCATTCACTAATGATAGTCCCTGTCCTGGGCTACTAGCACCAAGCCCCCCTCCCATTTTCATAAAATTTTGCCTGAGCTGGGTTCCAGCCCTTGCCCACACTCATCTCCCTTACGGACCACCCCCTCAGTGGTGTGCAATAAATTTATTATGTATCGATACTCTTGTGTTAAATGATCAAGTGCGTGCCTCAAGGCTCATCCCGGTGGCTCAATTTCTATGCGGAATGAGACTCACTCTGGCACCTCGTTTTCTACGAGTGAGGCTCATCCATCTAGGTACATTTGAGACACGTGCATCATGTTTAATTCTACTTTTGTAAAGTGCGCCTCACAACTACTTTTATGACTTGTGCTTCGTCAGCGTTACAGCGTTTAAGGTGCAACTGAAGTGCATGAGCCTCATCAACCTAGTAAAATTTACTTTTTATTCTATTTTGTCTTCTTTGTGATGGATATGTTTCATGATATTTAATTTTTATATAATAATTCAATTAATCTTTCTATTGTAATTATATGTCTTATACCATGAATTTTGATGCTATCACATCAATCAAGAAACTATTATTGTTGAAAATCTTGTCAACAACTGGATCCTCATGATAAAATCACTATCAAACATATAAAATCAATCAAATAATAATCTTTTTATTGTAATTAATAGGTGTGGTATTGAAGGATGATGATTATGATGAAGGATACAAATCCATTGACAGTGTTTGTGATGGAGATGATAATATGGATAATGATGAATTTAAGGGTTTTGTCAGCTATCTCTAATTATGAACTTGTGATAGTTTCTTTTGAGTTTTTACGATGTTTAATTGTTAGATGTAACCTTTATGTTTTTATGTACACTTTTTTTTTACTATTTTAATGGTGTCATTAATTGATTAGATATAATATCTTTGTTTTTTGGGACTACATTATTTTAAAAATTCAAAAAAATGTGCCCTCAGCCCCTTGCTTCTTTGAAGCCCAAGCCTCACCGTGCGTTTAGCCGCTTACTCTCCGGAGGATCTAGCATCTCAAGTGCGCGTAGCGCTTTTTAAACACTGCTATTACTTGCATGTCATTGGGCTAATAAAGGCTAACGTGAGGCCAATTCTAAAGATGATCGTGCTTGCAGATGGGCAGGTTAATTGTAGTAGAAGAGAGAATAATTCAATTAAATAGAGAGGAACAAAGATTTTTCTTAAAGATTATGTAAATGGGTATTGATTTTTCTTCAAGTAATTATGTAAATATGTATTCCAATTGAATAAATTTGTAATTCGATGATGAAATATAGAGAAAACCAACGTTATGCAAAAGATCAACCACCTGACCCAAGCCTTCGACATAGTAAATTAGGCAGTGAAAAATAAAAGGATGGAATTGTATGTCTGATGGCTTATCCATGGAAGAATAAAGTCCTAGCGGAAGTAGCTGCTAAAAGTAGGGGCAAACAAAATGAACTTGGATTGAGGCGTTATAGATAAGATTTGATAATTGTTAACAGATACAATGGCAGTTAATGGAGATGAATGGATAATAAACTACAATGACTTTGGGTTAGCCTTTGTTGTTTGTCTTAATAATGATGTTTAACTGTGTGCAGTTCATGCTACACTTGTGATCAGGCTATCTTCCTATCTCTTTTTCTCCTTTTTTAATTGCATACGTTGTGACTGTTTAACGAAGTACCTTTTTGTGCAGGTGGTGAAGCCTAGACCATTACAGGCTGCTAGTATCCCCGGGTTACTTGGAGTGTTTCAGAATGTAAGTTTTGTCACTCTGTTTCTTTTGAAGTCATGAAGATTTTTGCTGTGAATATATTTTATGATCATCTTCAAGAATGTAGTTGTTTGCATTCAACATACCTATATGAATACCTGCCCGTTTCTGAAAAAGTACCTCCATTATTAGGTCATAAATTAGTAAATTGAGGCATCCAGTTCTAGTTTCATTATCGGATACCGAGTTAGAATTATGTTAGGACGAGAAAGATTATAGAAGTTAAAAGACCGGGTAACCCAAATGTTGAATGGACATATTTCCTGAAAAAATATCCGAACATTTTTATGTCCAAGTTTTGTGCATCTACACAGTCGTGATGCATCTATTAGTGAAAAACCATACGTTTTCTGTGTTTTTGGCTTGCATTCAAATGATATTATATGTATTATATATTTGAATATAGCTCATTTAAACATAAATATTTGAAGTGGAAATTGTTGAGAAACCGAATTTCGGGGTTGATTTGTATGAAAAATCCACCCGCAGGATGGATTTTATGAAATGCCCAGAATTATATATTTTCACGTTAAATATTCTAAGATTCCCTTTAGATGCTCTGTATTTACAAAATTGCCATCTTTATAATACCATAACTACCCTTTGCACAAATTCAGATTTGGATTGCGATTTTTATCTTCTTCTTCTTCACGAGATATCTAAATTCCATTGTTCTTATCTTTAGCAGAGATCGCAAAGATTGTTCGTAGTTCACTGTGCTTTTCTTCAGTCGAACTCCGATTATCGCTCATCATCATCATCATCATCATCGTGGAGAGATTTGAATTTATCCGACGATTAGGTCAATTGTGGAGAGAAGATCTTCTTCTTTTCTATAATAGTTAGCATCGTTTTGAAAGAAGAACGAAAACTCTTGAATTTTTGTTTCTGACAATTTTTTTCCCAAAAAAAAACAAAAAATTAGGTTTTAGGTTTCTGTCGACTGTTCTCCATCATTCTCCGTAATTTTAACACGGAGAATGACCATTCTCCGTGATTTTAACACGGAGAATAACCATTCTCCGTGTTAAAATCAGAATAACCATTCTCCGTGTTAAAATCACGGAGAATGACCATTCTCCGTGCTAAAACCACAGAGAATGGCCTTATCCATGTCAAAATGATGGAGAATGGTCACTCTCCGTGTTAAAACCACGGAGAATGGCCATTCTGCGTGTTAAAATGACAAAGAATAGTCATTTTCCGTGTTAAAATGACGGAGACATTCTCGTCATTTTAACACGGAGAATGGCTATTCTTTGTCAATTTAACAAGGAGAATGGTCATTCTCCGTGTTAAATTGACGGAGATTGGTCATTCTCCGTGTTAAATTGACGGAGAATGGCCATTCTCCGTCATTCTAACACGGAGAATGTCCATCGGAGAATGTCCATTCTCGGTGTTAAAATGGCGGAGAATGGCCATTCTCCTTGTTAAATTGACGGAGAATGGCCATTCTCCGTCATTCTAACATGGAGAATGGTTATTCTTTGTCAATTTAACAAGAAGAATGGCCATTCTCCGTGGTTTTAGCACGGAGAATGGCAATTCTTCGTGGTTTTAGCACGGAGAATGGCCATTTTCTGTGATATTACCACGGAGAATGATCATTCTCCTGCATTTTGTCTAGTTGAAACTTTGAATGGCCATGACTTTTGACTGGGAGGTCGAAACGAGGTCCGGTTTGTCGCAAAAGGAGCGTATTTCCGAGGAGCTGGAGATTAATGGCTTCTCCGTTAGTCGGCCTTCCGAAATTTTAGAATCGCGAAAAAATGATGTTTGGACCTCCGTTTTAACAATTTTACCGTTTGTCCGTCTTTTCGAAATTTTTCGACGAGTTTTTGAAGTAAGGTTTGAAAATTTTGGAGGAGAAAACTGAGATTTGAAACTGAGCGGCGTATGGAAGAAGAGGAAGTATCGAAATATTTTTTTTGAAGAGTAGGGTTCGGGGGTGTTTTCAATAAATTAGAAGGCAAAAATGTCATTCAGAACCCCCTTTATATATTTTTCGCTAATTCTGGCACGCGATGAGATGCTATTTTGCGGTGAGTTTTTCATAAAACTTTTGCAATTTTTGGGCATTTCATAAATTTTCCCATATTTAAAATGCATATGAATAGTTTCTCGTGATGTACTTTGTGAATTCATGTTTAATGACTGCCAAAAGGAAAAATGATATTTTAATTATTGTAATGCTACTTTGTGCTATAGCTTTTGAATAGTAAATTAATAGGCAATGTTCTATTTTTTTCGTAAGAATTATGAAGTTACTGTGTTACGCCCCGCTCCCAGATAACTGGATACGAGCCAGACACGTTCAGCCTACGTTGTCGTTGACAGCGGTAGTAAGCTGTCTAAACCTCAAATCATCAATACAAGATTAAACTCATCACAACTCTATCACGTACTATCATAACCACATCAACAGTCACAGAGTTCCACTATGTTTTAGGAGTACACTTTTACGGTGGATGTCCGAAAGCAGATCCGGTAAAAGGTAAAGTGCATCCTAAGCTATTATCACATTCATCCAACACTACACAGTGCAACACCGAACAGTACAACAATCCTACTACATCATGCTACCCTGACTCCCTGCTCTAGACCTCCAGATCAGCAGCTGGCTTAGCCTCCTGGACTAAGTCATCCCTGGTCGCCTCATCTGCGGGACCATAGTAGCTAGTATATAGATCAGCGTCTTAACTCACCTGCAACACATCCAGTCAGGAAAGGAGCAAAGTACAACCCTATGATGAATAGTACTGAATAAACTGTAAAACAATGCTAACAATGACTAAAATGTAAAGAAGGATAGCAGAGTATAGCAATGGAACGACTAAGTGAAATAAGATTTGAAATGATACTTTACATGTGATCGGCTCAGGGTACAATAGAACAATAGTACAATCAATACGGTACGGCTTAGGCGCACGTGCACGATGTGCGGCTAAGCTATCAACAAAATTACAATAGGGCTTTGATCACATGTAAACTATACATTTCTCCAATCTCCAACAATAGCAATGAGTACAATAAGAGCAATAGAACAATCGAATCTCTGTGTCAGCTATGTGTCCGATATGAACATGCATACGGTTATAGAGTACGAAATTCAGTCATAGTGTACTTGCCTGGATTTGTCGTAGGATCTAGTCCGCTGTCCAGAAAATCTGTGTCAATAAGACAATAACTATTTTAGAATTTATTCTAAATTCTAATTAAACGTATTAATCTATGATCTCTAAACCTTACTTAACAACTCCTTAAATCTATTAGCCCTTGATCCAATTCCTTCCACTACTCTTATTTAATCCTGGCCTTTATCCTAAACCTTTATTAATCCAATATCCCATTAACAACATAGCCCAAAGCCCGCTGCCAGTATTGAGCTACTAAGTTATGACCTAACTTGCCTACTGTATGCTGGCCCAACTGAACCATTAATCTTGGGGTAAGCCCAAAAACCAGTTCGATCAACCCAATATATGGATCAAGTCCAACTTGGTTTGGTCCAACTAATTTACTCATATGGTATAAATTCGAATCCACAGACTAACTAATCTAAACCTATACGCTGGAAATCCATTGAGATTTGAATCCAATGTTCTAAACTTTTCCCTCTCAACATTCAATCTCTGATGTATGTTCAACTCCAGGACACCAATAAGTCCATATTCATTCCGTATCTCAACTGACACCACTCCCTGTGTCAGTTTCTTCTGATACAAGTTCGTGCCAACCTCGGTCCCATATCAGACAGTAATTAAAAAGGAATTCAGAAATTACCTATAGCAGACACTTCGTCGACACAACCCTCCTGTGTCAGATTCGTTTTATCAAAACACTGGTCTTCCTCTGTGGCAAGAAATCGATCACCTGGTGATCACGAACACAGGAAGACGATCAGAGTTAAATTTGAATTTACCCGATCGATTGTTCAAAGTAAAACACAGAACTCGTCGATCAACCAGATCGACCAAGTGACCAGATCAAAGGAACTCAATCTTCATTAATCCGAAATAGATCCTTAAGGAACACTCACCGATCAATTTCGTTCCAAATCCTTGATCAATGGGACTTGATGGAGGAATGAGCTCGTGGGGAGATTTCTTGATTGCTGGAACAGATCGTCGAGTCACTTCGTCGGAGAACTGGCAAGTAATGGATCGCTGAGGTCGCCGAGAGCATCTTGATGCATATCACGGTCAAGAAGGATCGTGACTGTCAATTGAAGGAATCAAACGAAAGAAGAATGAACAAAGAAGTTTCGACACTCACCGGGATCGATCGATCAATGATGCAGTCGGTAGAGAAGAAATCGCCGTGCGGTCGCCGGAGTTTGTCGAAGGAACGGAATCAATTTGGTTTGATCTGCAAGTTTAGATCGATCAAGACTTGATTGAACAAGGAGCAATGAAGTGAAAAAGATCTCTGGAACTCACCAATCGTCGTCGTCGAGTCAGTGATACCGATCGATCGTTCTCGACAGAGGAAGGGTCTCGTGGTGAAATCAACGTACGCCCCCCTGCTGCCTAGCCGACAGAGCTGTTGATTCGCCAGAAATCAAAATTGCCATGGCCGAACTCCCGTGAAGCGAGGGTTCTGCGGAGGAGCGATCGATCGCTGTCGCCTCGAATTGTCGGAGAGGGACGTCGCCGAGAACACAGATCGAGGGGTGCGCCTAGACGAGCAGCCCGCCGACGACAAGTGGAACCGCCATGGCCGACCTTGCCAAGGAAGAAGACTCGAGGAGGAAGAATGGAGAGGGGAGGTGTTGATCCGGCAGGGCTTCGCCGTGGTTGTAGTGATGCAGAATGGGAAGGATCGGGATCCTATTTATAGAGGGAAGAGGCGGTGGTGGCCGTTACGATCGGGCGGCGGAGGATCGGCCGGGGAAAGGCGGTGGATCGGACGGTCGTGATGGGATCGGCTAGGTCGGTGGAGGAACACTCCGGGGCCTTCTAGAAAGACGGAAGGCATCTTGTTCTTCGCCGGGGATGAGCTCTCGAGTCCGCCGTTCGTTCGGTGGTCGCTCTGCAAGAAGAAGAAGAAGAGTGATTTTGTTGCTTAGGTTTGTCAACCCAATCAATAGTTGGTTTGACTAAAATGGAACTGGTGTTAGCTCACTAAATGGTTTGGGTTGGTTACCCTCTGATGGGCTTGGTTGATTCGATTGACATGGGCCCTGTTTAATTGGTGAGTAGAAATACATGGTGAAGTAGTAAGCCATTTGGCTTTTATGAAGGAATAAGCAGGTGGATGTTTGGTTTACATGGATTGGCCCAATTTAAGAGGAGGAGGACTAGACAAGGCTTGACCAAATAAGCCCAAGACCTAATTCTAATTTATAGGAAAATAATAGCTAACTAATTAGATAAACAACAATTAGTAAGAAACTAATTAATCACAATATAATAGGTAATTAGGAGAAATAGGTAAAAGGAAACTTTTATTGAATTTGAAGGAATGGAGGTTACATACTGAGCTTTAAAAAGAGGGTGAAGCATTGAGATAAATTATTTTCTGAGCAAACTACATGAGAAGATATATACTTATAAATATATTGATGCAGTACACTCTCCCGGTTGTAGATGACAACCAACCTATCATCCTTAAAAATCCTTCCTCCATATTGGGAACTGCTCGTTACAGCTTTAAGCTTTACTTGTGAAGGTGCAGATGATACAAGTGTAGATTTAGTTTGCTGATTCCCTAAAGACTTGAATTAAATGCACGAGGCATTGGTTTAGAAGTTCTTGTATAATATCAGCTTACATAACTTCAACTAGCATGAGCTTGACGGGGCCTAAAAGAATGGTTCAAACACAATTTCTTGTGTGTACCGAATGCTGAAATGTGTAAATTCTGAATTAGAATCCTGTTTATGTTTGATTTATCTCCAGGTGGATCATACTTGGTCCAACTGACGTGCTACTTTACCTTCAATTTATGAAGACATATCAGTGAGGATCCTTAGAAGATTTTATGAGAATCATATTGATTTTGACAGTTCATGGTTGGTTTAATACAATAGTTATCGATAGTGGTTTTTCTGACACTTCAGCAATCTCCCAGTATTGTAGTATACACACGTGAGGATTTATAAATAGTGTGACATCATAGTTATGCATGTCATAAACTACTAACATGTTTAGCTTGTTAACTTCCTGAAGGTTCTTATTTAAATATACAGTTATATAATTTTAAAGCATGGCGATAATATCCTTACTTGATTCATGCCCAAAGTTTGACAATACACAATGACTAGAAACCTTTTGTCATCCTTATGGTTCACCATATTTTTATATACTCCAAATGTTTTGGGGACACAGCCATTATGTGCATATGATGTTCATATGGAAATATAAAGTGGTGTTGCTTTAGGAACTAGTTTGGTCATTAGTGTATGTCCATGGTGTTTGCTTCTAAAGTACCCAAATTTCTTATGGTTTCTTTGTCTTCTTATTCTTTCTGCCATTATGACAAGAATGGAAATAAACCAAATTTTTATGTGTTATAGTCTAGACAGCTTCATTCAATTCTATATCTGTTGCTCCGAAAAGATAAATCTTGCTAAGAAACATGAAGATTACAGAGCTTTGCACTATTCGTTAATAATATAAAGGATTTTCATTTATCGTATAATTCTAGTGCGTAGTGTACATATTGTACAGTAATACGTTGACCCATGGTTAACTGGAACATGGAACGGACGTGGAAACACAGTACAAGGGGGTCTTACGCGGTACACTAGGAGTAGTCTTATTCGGAACACAATATTTTTCCAAATCATGGAACCTTTTAAGGAACAAATATGTAATATAGTATATTATATTTAAGATTCATAAGTTCCAAAGAATCCTAAGAATAATGTCTTTTAGAAAAAAGTAGCAAGTCTTAAACTCTGAAAAGTGAAAACCTTAAAAGAGTAATAACAAAAATACGTTCTCTCTTTGAAAACTTGGTTGTAAACCTAAATATATGAAGTGCTCACTTGTTGTAACGTAGATTTCATGTTCTAATCCTTCGACGTTCCACCGGAACCCGGAATGCACCTTTCTGAATCAAGGAATGCTGTCTACGTAGTGAATTCGGGGTAACAAGGCAACGACCTTAACATAGAATATCAGAGGGAGACGTACAAATGATTGTCGTTAAGGGTGGCTGAGAAAATACATTTTTTATCTGGATATGAAGTCAAGAATGAAGAGTAGGGTTCACCAAATGGGAGAAGCCTGAGAAGGTTAATCTCAATGTTGTCTAAACTGTGGCCTCCAAAGCCTACCAGATTTATATATGTGCATGCATCTATTTTCTGTAAAATTGCTTCTTAGGAGTGGTTGAAAGGCATATCACTTTTTTCTAATCACTGGAGTGACTTTTGCCTTGTATTCACATACAATTGTTTCTTTTGGTGGACAAGATATCTTGAGATCACAAGACAGTAAATCTTCAGTAGTTAATAGAGCAAATTGGTCATATCTTTTACAGGACTAGATATAGATTTTTACGAAGCTTAATACACAATGTAAATAGCCCTTACATTTGCGAAGTACATTTCGCACAACTTTACTTTTACTCCCTCTACTCAACACCTACTCAACACTTGGGAATGGTAAAACTTGGCAAAGGGGGCAGCTGATTGTCCTGTCCTTCTCAACCAGAAAAGGAAAAGAAGGAACTCCATTCAACACTATTGATTGCATTTCATCATTCCTGCTGCTATCTCCTGCTGTGAAACCTTGAAGTGCAGTAGGTTATTCTTTAGGCAGAACGATTATCTGGTTGCATAAGTGGGTCGAGTGCTGAAGTTTGACATCAGTATGACTAACTCAAGGTGTGACTTGCTAGTGATAGATAGTAAACTATGGCTTTCCAGTCAAAATCTACAGTTGAACTGTGTCTCAAATGCATGAGCGCAATACATGCAGAAGTACTCCTATGGATTGATATTTGTTTACATGCTTTGATGCTTGTTTCGTTTTCTCTTCTTGGTCAAGACATCATTGTCCCCTAAACAATTCGTGGGAATAGTCTCCATACTTCAAAGTTCAAACTTCCATAATATTCTGTTGGCTAGATTTGTATCTCGCTTTTGTCTATGACAAGGAATAATAATATATTGACTAGTTCTTTTGATATACATTGTTTGGCATGAACTATATGCTCGTAGAGACTTCCTTGTGATGTTATAGACTCTGTATACGAGTATACATATAACTTGTTTTTCTTCTCTTTTTTGCTCTCAGGAATGGGATGCTCTTATGCTATCCAATTTTGCATTGGAGCAACAGTTGCATACAGCAAGGCAAGAGCTAAGTCATGCCTTATACCAGGTACTGGTTATCTACATATTATAACCCTCCAGCCGTTCAATGATTACATCATAAAATGTCAACTTAAGTAGTAATGTGGCTACACGATTCCTGGCATTGCACATTGTCAGATTGCAAGGCAAAGAAATTGACAGTTGTCATTTAATTTGAACACTCAAAGCAAGGATGATGTAGAACTTAGTTGAACATGCAACTTCTAGGGTGTAAGCATGTCACTAGCAATGTTATAATCCTCATCCTCAATATGCTTATGTGATAGTATACATATCATGTAACATGAATGAATAAACACCTTCAATGATACAATATGGTTTTTGTATCTTACTCCTGGAAGTATGAGGTACTTTCGACTAGTGAATATTGTCAAGAGACGAATTAGCTGTTTGTTATTCATGTTTGAATTTGTACATGAATTAAGCTAGGCTAGCTATTTATTTTTGTCTAGAGTTTTAAATGAATTTGACCCTCAACAAACCTACCTGGGAAGCACTTGGTATGCAAGGTGGAAATGTATATATGTATTATATATGTATTTATGCATATATACATGAAAAGAAACATGTATATCATAATTAGTAGAGTACCTGAGACCAAGGTTCTCAATATCATAATCCGTATCAGACCCTTCCTTTGAGTATCGGGATCGATGGTATCAGCAATATTGGTGGTTTCGGATTGGAGTATCATATTTTTTTGGGTATCAGAAAGCAAATAATTATTAACAAATTAAAATTTTAGAATGAATATTTTATACGTTTAGACATAATTTTAAGTATTTTCTGTATTTTTTGTTAGTAGTTTTGAAATTAAATGAATAATAGTCACCCTTGCTAATTGATTACCTGCGATAAATAAGTTTTCTTCATTTATATGACTTTACAACCTTACTATGCTTTTACATCCTTGCTGATTGGTCTTTTTTGCTCGATATTCTTGCCTAATTGACTGAAGAAGAGACCCCCAATGTCGGTATCAATCGTTGCGATCGGTATCGAATTGGGACATGCCAAACCATATTGGTATCAACTGTATCATATCAGTATTGTAGTATCACTGTATCATATCAGTATTGTAGTATTGTCCGATACTGCAAACTATGCCTGAGACATGCTATATACCCATGTGAGCCCACGTACATAAACTGAACCCCAAAGCAGTTCGTGTTGGTCAAGTATCTGTTACTTGTCAAGCCAAGTGGCAGACATACTGGTGACAACTGGTGCGGGAGGTTGGACGCTGGATTGATTCAACCACGAAGGTTGTATTTAATTTGATGTACTCTAAAAGTTTTACAAGATTGTGATACACTGTAGGTATGGAGGTTTATTTATATTTTCAATTTTGCAGGGAAATCTTTTTGGGATTTTTTTCCGCTTATGCTCCCTGTACGTGGACGAGTGCAGCTAGCTATGTCTAATGAACTATCATTATTAAAATCGATATTATATGAGGCAATTTAGGGTAGGTTGTGGCCTAAGGCCGTCTATCATTAGCACGGCAAGGTGGCAGCGTACCTCTCCACTCCCCTTGTCCATGAAATCCATACGAACAAACTTGTCTTTCCTAGATAGTTCGGTTTGTCTTCTCTCTTTTCTTGTTTCAGAAGTTCTCTTTTGCTTCTTTTGTTAGTATAGAGTGAGATTTATTTTGGATTTCTCAGCTGAATAATGAGTCTAAGTAGTCAGGCTCCCCGTCTGTTATTTTCTCAGCCCCAAGGAGTTTATGCAACACTTTCGCTAGTCTCTCACCCTGCTCAAGTACTACGTAGCCTGTTTGCACTTGCCTAGGTCCCAAATGTCATGTTCAAACAGTTCCAACCATTTTGGGGTTTCCATTTTCTTGACAACTAACAATTTCAGAAAAGATCTCACCAAAAGAGAGGCTAGACTAGACATCTATTGACAGAGGGATCCTCCATCAACTATTCTGTGTTCATCTAGCGAAAGCCGCATGAGTGAAGCACCCAAGGTGAACAACATTGTAGACATGAGGATCCCAGATTCCCAGGCTATGAGTTTCCTAAAAGAAGCGAGACACATTTTATGATCAAAATTTAAGAAGTGTGGATAAATGTAAAGGCAATTATCATACCAGAAGTTATTGTGTAAAGAACATATTTTAGGAATACTTCTTGTGGAATCCAGATTTGTGAAATATTATCACTCACAAATATAATAAGTTATTACTAAAGTAAGGGACAAGGTATCTTAATGTTTGAGTTTAACAGTTGACAAGTAGAAACATTCTATCGAAACATTAGCATATGTTAATAACAAATGTATAAGCATATCCATTAAGCATAATATCTTAGTAAGCAGTAATCAAATAACAATATCTAAAAATAAGCGAGGAGAAGCATTAAACAATTTATGGAATGCCTTAAGTCTCGGCTTAATTCCGTACAACTAATAATCATTTTGTGGAATATATAGACCTGGAATATAATGAGTGTCTGATATCCTCAATTTATGGAATATATAGGGCTAGTTTGGTTCCCGTTTGGAATGGAGCATTTGCCGTTTACGGCAAACAAAATCAATTTGGTTTCTGGTGTTTACCATTTCCACCATACAACAATGGCTGAAAACGGCAAATGCCAAACGCTCGTGAGAGCACCATTTGGCATTTTCCGTTTCAATTGGTAACCAAAGTAGCCCATAGTCTTGCTATCCTTCTGGAAGCATAGCTTTTCCATAAGCTCTTTTTTTAACGTACTCCTGTGAGATTTGCTGACAACAATATAGAAAATTGTCGTCTGTAACCTGCATGCTGCAACATATTTGCAAAGATATTATAGGATGTTGATTAACTTGAAATTTCCAATTCCAACATTGCTAGTTTGCTATTGTCACAGCTATTCTTTTCATTATACAATTTCATGATGTTTGTTGTTTATTAACAGTTTATAATTGCACTTTCAGTGGGAATTGCATTTGGCATTTATTTATTAAGAAGATTGTTTGAAATATTTAGAGAGAAAAAGAGGGATTTACGTATGGTTTTATCGACTTAGAGGAAGCTTATGAAAGATTTCCATGGGAGATAATATGGTGGATTTTTTAGACGAAACAAGTTCTTAATAGCTATATTGAGACATATAAAGGATATGTATGATTGAGTTAAAATGATCGTGCAAACCACCAGAGGAGATAATAAACAATTTCCTATTATTGCTCGCTTACATCAAGAATCCACATTATGTCTTTACCTTTTTGCGCTAGTTATGGATGAAATTACTAGGTATATCTAGGAAGAGATTCCATTGTATGATGTTTGTTGATAATATTGTGTTGGTCGATGAGAGAGGGATAGATGCTAAAATAGAAGCGTGGAGAGAAACTTTGAAATCTATGGCTTTTAGAACAGTAGGATAAAACAGAAATATGAGATGAGATGTAACTTCGAGCAAGAGGCAAAGAGAAATGATGTGAGACTACATATAGATGGATAAAAGATACATACGAGTGATAGTTTTTTGGTATTTTGGATCAATCATTTTTCAAGACGGATAGATTGAGAAGGATGTTATGCATAACATGATGGTCGAAATGAGGAGTCTTCTGGAGTACTTTGGGATTGGAACATACCTTTGTAGTTGAAAGAAAAGGAATCAAACAGCCGACCCCCAAAATTTGGGATATAAGATTTGTTTTTTTATTATTATTGTTATTTGGCAGTTATTTTTATTAATGTTTGTTTTGCATGTCATCATTATTTCTCAGTTACGGTGCAAGATACTTTGACTTGGTTGTTTATAATGCAAATCAAATTTCTGTGTGTATTTCTAAATTGGTCTACTAGTTTGTTATCATTTGTCATTTCTCTATTATTTTTATTAAGTAGCAATATTTTTCGCAGTAGATGTGCTATCAAATAGCTTGTTGTACGTACAAGAATCAATAATCTATAACGAATTTAAAATAGTTGCATTAATTTGACAGCATGATGCTGCATGTCGCGTTATTGCAAGACTTAAGAAGGAAAGAGACGAGGCAAGAACGCTTTTGGCTCAGGCTGAAAGACAAATTCCTCTCTCAGCAGCATCTGCCAATGCAAATGCTGTTACTAGCAATGGGAAAAGAGGTTTCTGTTCTTCAAAACAGCATAATCATTTTTTCCTAAGGTGTTGCATAATCATTTTTGAAGTTTTTGTTGTATGATACTTGCAGCTGCAGAGGAGGAAGTTGGTCCTGATGGAAAGAGAATACGTCCTGGTATCAATCCTGCCATGATTGCCGAACTTACAGAATGTAATGCTTTGCTCTCAGGACAGCGGAAAAAACGTCAGGTAACTGTCATCATTTATGTAAATTTAAGATCAATTTTTCTATCAACATTTCTATCCTTTTAAAATGGTATTTCCATAAAAAGCTACAAGTATTCTTTAATTATTTACATCTCAAGCTTGTTCAAAAGATTCTTTCATATAATCATATAAATGGGTTAGAAAAGGTATGGTAGTTCTTATACTCTGTTCATTTGAGTTATTATGTCAAAGAACTAGCAAATCATTGACGGCTTTGTTAGTGCTTGTACTTTTTGCAAATTGTAGTGTAGTTACTTAATACTTATCCCTTTTTTAAATTAGATTCCACCGACATTGGCACCGATTGATGCACTTGAGAGATATACTCAGATTTCTAGTCATCCCCTCCATAAAACTAACAAACCAGGCATTCTCTCTGCTGATATTCATCCTTCAAAGGTACAGTTCTCTCAATGCAAGTTATATTTTTCTTTTTCCTTTTGTGTTTACTTCAATGAGTATTTTTTGCATTTCCTATTTTTGGAATAATACATTTGCTATATATATGGTTTCATTATAGAATATGCATATAGGTGGGACTAACATGCCACATTCTAAGATTCAAGATCTAGTGAACAATACAAGTAAAGCAAGTTTGAGTAACTTTTTTTCCTATTGACAACAAAGACCAAGAGTTTCCTTTAAATACACGATTAATGCTTCTACTTTAAGCATATCCTTATCATTATTGCACCTGATGTAGTTTCTAACATGCATGTATGCATTGATTAAATCATGCTATTTTATAGCTTGTATGCCTTTTTTGAACCTGGTTCTTCAATGATTGGCAGGACATCATTGCAACTGGGGGGTGGATTCAAATGCGGTACTTTTTGATAGGTCATCAGGTCAGATCTTATGCACGCTCACTGGCCACTCGAAGAAGGTCTTGGCTTCTATCCGATCTTTTTCGTTATTCTTTTCTGACATTCTTTTCTTTGCATTTTTATTCTGAAACTCTGCCACTACAAAATTCACTTACATAATGAGAATTCTATCTTCGAGTTCATATGTTTAGGCTCTTTCCAACTGGTCAACCTCAAACATGGCAAAATGGGATGATTACATTCCACTTCAGCCAATTGTATTTACACCATAACATTTGTGCATAGTGGAGGCAGAAACTTAGTCATATCATCCTATGGTCCAAAAGTATCATAGCCTAAGTCTTACTGGATTTCAACTTCAATGGATCATAGCCAAAGAGTCGATTTTTTTGTGTTTGGATTATAATTATTAAACTTTTAACGTAATGTCTTTGTCGTCTTTAAAGTTTGAATTATGCTGTTTCATTTAATTGTATCGATTTTGAAAGCTAAATGAAGGGTGGTGAGGAAATTGCCCATTTCTGCTTAGGTCCAAAACAAACATAAACTAAATCAAACTTGAGTGTATTTAAATTTTAGTTAGGTATTTTCTGTTAAAGTTTGTTTTTCACATTTTCAGTATTGATTACTCATTACTCTCTATTTTGCTGTACTTCCTAATAATAAGGCTTCATTGCTGTTATAGGTTACCAGTGTGAAATTTGTACCTCGGGATGATCTGTTTGTTACTGGCTCAGGAGACAAGGTTAGTCGTTTTCTTCTGCAACAATTGATTGTGATGATCCTACATGTTCATCGGCTGTGTATATTACATGTTTCCCCTCTATAATGATAGATAAGATAAATGCGTATTGTATTAGATAAGAGTCCATCTTGCATTAAGCCATCTTCTCTTTTCTTTCTTGAAATAAATACATCAACCCCCCCTATGTTTCATGAGTATTACAGAGACTACCCCTATTTGAAACTAATTACACTCACCACCCCTCTCCTTTAGAAATTTTATAAAACATAGGGGTAGTTAGTGTTATATTTTTATAGAAAATAGAAACTATAGGGGTGGTCCGCGTAATTAGTTTCATAGTAGGGGTAGTTTCTGTAATAAGTGTAAAACATAGGGATAGTTAAAGTAATTTGCCCTTCTTTCTTTATATAGTTACAAGCTATCATGACCATTCATTTCAACTTTCTCATTGAACAATAATCTTTGCGACTTATTTTCTTTTTGCAGAATGAGAGCGAATTATAGGATTATGTGCAAAATGTCTCGTTGAACCTTCTTTTGTATACATCATGAAATGTTACTTAATACTAGACGATACAATAAGCATGATTTTTGCAGAATGAGGGTGAATTATAGGATTATGTGCAAAATGTCTCGTTGAGCCTTCTTCTGCATACATCACGAAACATGACTTAATACTTTATCACACAAATAAATATGAAATCTATTGAAATAGGCGATGTTCTGCTTGCACTCTGTTAATATATTTACTTGTCTGTTGTAATGCAGACAGTTCGTGTTTGGCAAGGGAATGAAGATGGAGGTTATGATTGTAGACATGTTTTAAAGGACCATACTGCAGAGGTAAACTCATTTGTTTAAATGCAATATATCAAGTGGCCCGGGTAACTTAAATTTGTTTGACTGTACCTTTTTATAAGATAGCATTGAATGGAGTCAATTATATTATTCATCATCCAAGCCTTATCCCATCAGAATTGGGTTGGATATGGAGCATGAAAAGGCTCCATAAGAGGATTGACAGTGTTTTTTACAGTGTCGACTTGCCGTCTGCTATGTTGATGTACAATTCCTTGTCAAGGTAGTTAGCATGAGAGGGCCGTGCCATAAAACCTAGATGCCACTTGACAGGTAGGTAGGCCAACCTTTTGGGTATGCAATTTATCCTCATGAACCAAAGAAATCCTCCAAGCTATGAAGCAAGTATACTCCATCTAGGAAGGTGTATCCGTACCAGGTACTTACCGTGCACTGGTACTTGTAGGGTACGTATCACATAAGTACCCAATATTTTTATTTATTTTTATTTTCAGTTTTAATTTTAGGTACTTTTTGTTACTTTATGACCTCACCTTTTAAAATATAGTTTGGGTACTTTTGTTTTTAGAAATCAAACTTATTTTTTTAGGCTAAAATTCATTTGATAACCATGGTAAAGAAATTTAGACTCTTAGTTTTACTTATGTAGGCATGAAGAGGCATTACTAGCTTGCGATCCTGCACCTTAAACTACTTAGTTTTTTGTCATGAAGGGTACCTTGCGCCTCGTTGTGTGCCTTGTTCCATGAAAAACACCGGTAATGCTCCTTATTTCCTGTCCCTAGTTGGTTGAAAAGAAATGCTTTTCAGTCATTAAAATCCTCATTTGGAAAGATCTGAGTCCCAAAGTTGCTCAAGATCCGTATCCATAGTTAAAAATTATTTACGGTGACTACATAGTGCAGACCATGTATATATAGTACGTATACCCCAACCGTACCCGTAGTCGTAGTGTGTTTTTCATAATTGTCGTATGAACGTACTGGGTACTGGGTAATAGTATCAATACTATTCTTCATAGCATCCAAGTTCCCTAGACAATAGTATTGGTACTATTCTTCATAGTACCAATACTATTCTTCATACCATATACAGGAAAATTGGTTCATACTATGATTTTTGTATTAGCTTAAGCTATGTTGCATGGGCACGGGAAAATGATTCTTATATCCGTTTGTTGTCCGTACCTGTAGTCGTAGCCGTGCCCATATTTGTGCAAATAGGTGATCACACTATAAATATTTGAAAGAAGCACGTATCCGCTGCCCGTATCGTGTCCTAATCCATGTTCATACTCGTGCAACATGTAGGCTTGATCTAGGTAGTCAAAGGCGCAAGACATACTCGAGACGCAAATGGTTCATATTGTCCAAGGCGGAAGGTGCACTTAAGGCGCGCGTCTGAGCGAAACGAAGCACAAAAATAATAAAAAATAAAAAATATACATACATAAATAAATAAATTATTAATGTAAGAAATAAAACCAAATAACATATTAAAACCAACAAAAATATGTTAAAACATAACCAAATGAGCTATCAGAGCAGCAGCAGCCGTAGTAGTCAATAGAAAACTAATAATGATTTGTGTTCTCTAACAAGAAGTAACAAAATGAAAGGAACACAAATCTTAGTTAGTACCATCTTTCTACCACGTTTTTAGTAAATTTTAGTTTTTTCAGTTCAACTGTAGCCAACTTTCGCAACCGTGGAAAGGATCAACTGATGGTTCAACTGTATGAGGTAAGGGTTATCTCCATGTCTCAAAGTTTTTCATAAAAAAAGCAGCCACACATTTTCTTCTTGGCGCTTTGCTGTAAGGCGCGACTGGAGAAAGACGCATTGTCTAGTGAGGTGCGAGGCACATCTGGTGCACCTTGACACGAGGCGCGCCTTTGGCTACTATGGACTTGATTGTGAAGGAATTGTCAAGCATCCCCCAACCCCAACTATATCTAAATATGTTTAATATTTAGCGCTCTATGTTTATTGATGCAATACTTGTAGTTTAGTAAAATACTCCAAATATCCTATGTTGGCTTTTGGAGGTGGTTTTGTTGCACACTAGACAACGAAAGAAGTTTGCCAATAGTGTAGGAGTCAAATGGTTGACTGGGTGTGTAAAATTATCTTAGCATCTACCTCGTCCAAGGAAGATGAATGAATTCTTAGGCATTTAACCGAACCCACACCCAACTAAATTTCAATATTAGGACTTTATGGCCGTCTATGACTCTATGGATTATAAAATACTTGTAGCTATTCACTAATATACTCCAAAATAGCCTATGTTGGCTTTTGGAGGTGGTTTTGTTGCACATAAGACATCGACTCAAGCTCCCCAACAGTGGAGTCAAATGGTTATGATTGAGTGCTTAAAATGTTTCTAGCATCAACCTTACTGATCATTTGCAACCTTCAATGATTTATCAGGTGGTGCCTCAACGACCGCCTTTAACGGTGATGACAATTGAAGGCAAGAAATAGAACCTGAACATTTAAGGCACCCATTTAAAAGAAAAAAAGTAACAGAGAAGATGGATATAATACTCTCGGTACAGCTACCTATATGTTTATGTATAACATACGAAATGTAACTTATTTTAGTGTAGTCAAGCATTTCATGGTATGAGTTTTGCTTGTATAAACTTAGCATGATGATGCAACTTCAAATTTGGTATGAGACCGATCTTGGCTTACTAGTTGTTGAGCACTCTACTAAGCAAGATATCAAATATATGTAGATGTCTTTCTGTGTCCCATGAATTTAGTCCTTAATATTTCATATAATTTGAAGAGAAGAGTTATAGAATCGAGCTCATCCAAGCCAAACATGAACATGCAGGTTTTGATTTGAGCTTGGCTTGTTTTCTACCTCAAGTCTTAGGCACCTGTCTTATGAGTCAAGCTTGCTTAAATGTCAACCAAACATGAGCTGTCAACGAACGGCTCATTTGTTTGGCTCCTTTGAAATATTTAGATAAACCTTCCAGTTAAAAGGTGTGTGGACAAATTATCTGAATGCTTTGTGTTCACAAATCAAGCGGTCAGCATATGTAAGTTTTTCTTTTGAGTGTCTATGTGCGAGCATAGTCAAGGTTCAGCTGTTTAAACCGGATTCTGCTGTACAACACGTAAGAATACAGACATGAATATTGTGATGCCCTGATGCAGCTTTAATGTGGGTGGTTTAGGTATATATATGTTTCTTCAATTTGTTCGAATGCTCACGCAAAAAGGAACACTATCCCTAGAATAGATGTCAGTTTTGTAATATATTACAATCAAATTGATGCAGTTATGTGACAGACCCACGTCAGATTTCATTAGTTTTCTTGCTTGTTTCTTCAAATTGCTTGTATGTATTCCATCAATTCACGAAGTTGCTCGACTATTCAACCAGGTGCAAGCTGTCACAGTCCATGCCACTAATAAATATTTTGTGACTGCTTCTATGGACAACACATGGTGTTTCTATGATTTGACTACAGGGTCATGTCTCACACAGGTCTCTCTCTCTCTCTCTCTCCCCACATACACACAGACACACTCGATACATTTGTCATTTGAGAACACCTTAATTGTGTATCAAATTGTAAAATATGGGTGAAGGTTGGTGAAGCGTCCGGAGAGGAGGGCTATACTTCTGCTGCCTTTCATCCTGATGGTCTTATCCTCGGAACTGGTACATCTGAAGCGCAAGTCAGAATTTGGGATGTGAAATCACAGGTACTAGACTTTCTTACAAGTATAGGCAGTTATAGCATTCTGAAAATTGCCCTGGCCAATGTATAAAGGGATACAAGATTTGCGTTCTACTCTTACTTACATTAATTGATTATATGTGCATTTGCAGTCAAATGTTGCAAAATTCGATGGGCATGCTGGATCAGTCACGTCCATTTCATTTTCTGAGAATGGTTATTTCTGGCGGTACGTAGTTCTGATTGAAACTGAATGAACTGAACCATCACTTACAAACTTCTCCTAAATCATGCTCATTGACCAGACTGCAGCCCTTGATGGAGTTAAGCTTTGGGACCTTCGAAAACTGAAGAATTTCAGATCCTTCGCCCCCTATGATACAAATACTCCGACAAACTCTGGTACAATATCTCTATATGCTGGTCATAATATCACTTGGAGGTTTATAAACTATAAGTCATTTTTATGCCTTATTAATTAATAGATTAGCAATACATATACATTTCTTTTTGTACCTTATGAATTACTTGGGATTGTGTTGATGGTTGAAAATATATATCACTTTGGTTTGTCCAGTCTGTTCAGCAGAAGGGTGCTTTTTATTTTATTTCAACTCCTTTTTTCATATTCGATTAGAAAATGTAGATGCTTATCATGTTTGTCTTCGACTTGAAAGTTTGATGGAAGAATTTATCTTAGGATTCCTGATCATTTTGCTTGTTTTTCTGTTATATCTGTTCAATTTCCACGAATTAATTTTATGCTAAAGAAAAATAAAAGCAACACAGATAGTTTTGTAGGCAAATTACCTTTTTTTTTTTTAATTACTAATCATTATTTGACCATTATTGTACTTTTTGCAGTGGAATTCGACTTCAGCGGTAGTTACCTTGCTATTGCAGGTTCTGACATAAGGTATATTTGCCAGGACCTTTCTTGGATATCATATAGACATGAGACAGTTATTAATATCAGTTTGATTGGATATCAATAGACATGAGACAGTTCTTAGTATCAGTTTGATGTGTCCATGCCCCTTTCACATTAATTATTGACCCTTTCTTAACACTACATATGATCCTGGAAGGAACATATTGAAGTTTTATCTGTCAATTCAGACTAGTCTTTCCCCAGTAATTCTGTTGATACAAGAACATATGATCGTTGAGTGAAACTATATAAATAGAAACTCGACCCAACATTTCTTGATAACACTCCCATCACTAGCTTTTTGTTAATTCATTCCAACAATTTCACTTGTGTAGACATACGGATCAAAGTTCACTTTCTTCCACCTGTGCTAGTCCCCATTGAACCTATGAATAAATTAGTTTAATATTTGAACTGATTATTGCAGGGTTTACCAAGTTGCTAATGTAAAGCTGGAATGGAATATTGTCAAAACTTTCCCGGATTTATCAGGGACAGGTGAATAGAGAACTAATATCTTTTCACACCTAGGGCCCGTTTGGTTTGCAGGATTGGACAACGTAATGTAATTGGCATTACGTTGTCAATCTAATTCGGATGTTTGGTTGGACAAAAAAAATTAGATGTAATGTAATCGCGATTACAAGTTTGATTACATTACATCAGTTTCTTCTAAACTCAATTACATCATAAAACCTATGTAATCGCAATTACATTACAACTTAAGCGGAATGTTGGTATGCTATAATTTGGTCTTTTTGTTCG
Organism: Iris pallida; assembly: GCA_029216955.1. Taxonomy (NCBI): domain Eukaryota; kingdom Viridiplantae; phylum Streptophyta; class Magnoliopsida; order Asparagales; family Iridaceae; genus Iris; species Iris pallida. The sequence continues at coordinate 4,068,168 of JANAVB010042218.1, read as the reverse complement.
TTTTTGGTCATTTTTTGTTGTTTTTGGTCATTTTTGTCCGGTTTTGGTCGTTTTTTTGTCATTTTTGTTCGTTTTTTTGTCATTTTATGTTGTTTTTGTTTGTTTTTTGTCGTTTTTTTATCGTTTTTGTTCGTTTTTTGGTTTTTTTTTTTTGTTTTTGTTCGTTTTTTGTTATTTTTGTTCGTTTTTGGTTGTTTTTGTTTGTTTTTTGTTCGTTTTTGTCCTTTTTCGTTGTTTTTGTCCGTTTTTTGTCGGTTTTTTTTCGTTTTTTGTCATTTTTTTTTCGTTTTTTGTTGTTTTTGTTTGTTTTTTTTTGTCGTTTTTTGTTGTTTTTGTCCGGTTTTTTGTCGTTTTTTGTTCGTTTTTTGTCATTTTTGTTCGTTTTTTCGTTGTTATTGGTTATTTTTTTGTCGTTTTTGTCAATTTTTTGTTGTTTGGTCCCTTTTTGTTCGTTTTTTGTCGTTTTTGTTCGTTTTTTTGTAATTTTTTGTTCGCTTTTTTTTTCATTTTTGTTCGGTTTTTGGTCGTTTTTGTCCTTTTTTGTTCGTTTTTTGTCGTTTTGTTCGTTTTTTGTCGTTTTTGTTCGTTTTTGGTTGTTTTTCTTTGTTTTTTTTGTCGTTTTTGTCCCTTTTTGTTGTTTTTGTTCGGTTTTTGTCATTTTTGTTCGTTTTCGTTGTTTTATTTTTTTTTCGTTTTTGTCCTTTTTTTGTTGTTTTTGGTTCGTTTTTGTTCGTTTTTTGTAATTTTTGTTCGTTTTTTGTCATTTTTGTTCGTTTTTTTGTCGTTTTGTCCTTTTTTTGTTCATTTTTTGTCGTTTTTGTTCATTTTTTGTCATTTTTGTTCGTTTTTGGTTGTTTTTGTTTGTTTTTTTTGGTCGTTTTTGCCTTTTTTGTTGTTTTTGTCTGTTTTTGTCGTTTTGTTCATTTTTTGTCATTTTTGTTCGTTTTTGGTTGTTTTGTTTGTTTTTTGTCGTTTTTGTCCCTTTTTTTGTTCTTTTTGCCCTTTTTTTTGTCGTTTTTGTTCATTTTTTGCCCTTTTTTTTTTATCGTTTTTGGTTAATTTTTTACGTTTTTTTATCGTTTTTTGTCGATTTTGCACATTTTTTGCCATTTCTGCATGTTATTTATCGATTTTTGTCGATCTTGTACGTTTTTGACCATTTTTCACGTTTTTATCGTCTTCTATCGTTTTTGGTCGATTTTGCATGTTTTTTGTCGTTTTTTATCCTTTTTTGCTTTTTTTGGGGTCTTTTTTCACTTTTTTTGGTCGTTTATGCTCGTTTTTTTTTTTTTATTGTTGTTTTAGTCGTTTTTGTCGTTTTTGTCGTTTTTGTTCCCTTTTTTGTCATTTTTTGATTTTTTTTTTGCAAGTTTTTTAATTTTTTTGTCGTTTTTTACTCGTTTTAATTCCCTCTTATTTTTGGTCTTTTTTCGTATTTTCGTTTTTTGTCATTTCTGTTCCTTTTTATCGTTTTTTTATTTTTTTGCTCTTTTTTATCGTTTTTTTGTCATTTTTTTTTTCTTTTTTTGTTGTTTTTGTTCATTTTTTGCCCTTTTTTTTTGTTTTTTGTCGTTTTTCGTCCTTTTTTCCCTTTAATTTATTGTTGTTTTTTGTCATTTTTTTTGTTTTTAGTCATTTTTTTTAGGCTTAATTGCACTTTGCTACCCTCAACTATTACCATTTTTCAACTTTGTACCCTAAACTATTTTTTGTAACAATTTGGTACCCAGATGTTATTTTGGACTAAAATGCCCCTACCCCTACCCTAACCCTCCCCCCCTGCACGCTCCGGCCGCCCCCCCTGCTCACTCCGGCCGCCCCCCCCCCCCTGCTAGCTCCGCCCCCCCCCCTCCCGCCCCCCACCCCCCTGCTCACTCCGGCCGTCCGCCCGCCCCCGCCTCTCCCCTAGGCCGTGGCAGCACGGGAGGAGGGGGGCTGGGGAGGGAGGGCGGGGCGGGAGGCGGGGCAGGGGGTGGCCGAAGGTAGCAGGGGGGGTGGGGGGCGGGGGAGGGGGGGGGCGGAGCTAGCAGGGGGGGTGGGGCGGCCAGAGCTAGCAGGGGGGGGTGGCAGGAGTGGGGAAGGGGGTGGAGGGAAGGAAGAGGGAAGGGCATTTTCGGAATTTTTGAAAAATTAGGTATCAAGTTGAAAAAAAATAATAGTTGAGGTACCAATTTGTTACGAAAAAAAGTTTATGGTATCAAGTTGAAAAGGCGGAATAGTTGAGGGTAGCAAAGTGCAATTAAGCCTTTTTTTTATCATTATTGGTAACTTTTTATGGTTTTCACATTTTTGATCTTTTTTTTTTTGTCGTTTTTCTTTTTTATCGCTTTTTCATTTTTGGTTTTTTTCCTTCTGTTTTGTTCGTTTGTCATTTTTGGTATTTTTTATTTTTTTCTTTTTTTTCGTTTTTGGTCTTTTTTTAGCAGAAAACAAACCATTTTTCCCTTTTTTATTATTTATTTTAATTTTTTTCTTTTTAAATTTTTGAAATTTTGTATTGATCAACTTTTTAAATTTTATGTTGTATTTTAAAAAAAAATATTAAATTAAAAATTTAATTACATTACATGGTAAACCAAACACATGAATGCAATTAACATTACATTACATGGTTTGATTACATGTTTCAACCAAACATAGTAATGTAATTGTAATTCCATTACATTACAAACTCAATTACATTACAAACCCAATTCCATTACGATTACGATTACATTACAATGAACCAAACGCAACCCTAATGTCTCGGACTTCCTGTGTTGTTTTGTTTTTCCTTTAGTATGTCCATGACCTTTTCTGGTTCTTCATTGGCCAGGGAAAGTAACATGCGCAAAATTTGGTGGGGATGCAAAATACATTGCAGTCGGCTCCATGGATCGAAACCTTCGCATCTTCGGACTTCCTCGGACGGAGTCAGAAGAATCGTGATCTCCAATGCAATGAGATACTGGAAATATGATGTAACTAATCAAGAAAAGATGTACATTACATCGTCGCGACCCCTTGGTAAATGGAGATTGCAATTGAGAAAGTAGAGGACTCTTTTAATATGCTGCAATGCACTCGATTTTTGTCATAACCTAGCAAGCGTTGGGAAACAAGTCCTCGAGGTATAAGTTTGAGAGGGTATGGTGCATGGGTCAATGCCTGTGGAAAAAATGTATTGTGCTTTTGATGAGGAAAAATAGTTCCACTTTTTCTTGATACATTTGTTGTTCGCATTTCATTTTGATAATATCTATAGTCCAGAACAGATTGTTTTAGCAGAATATCAGAACAGAATGTAATTGTTCTTCCCATTAAATATTGTAATGTAAGGTGGACCCTTAGTAGAGGTCAACTGCATTGGAATATAAGCTGCAACTCGAGGGCCCCCTTTGTAGTAGAAAATGTTTGTGATCGCATTCCAATATTTCAGGATATTCCATTTGATGTTTTTGTGACATTGTCAGCAAAGTGTGTTCAATGGTGATCCTTAATAGTTTCCCTCCTGTATAAGTCTCAATAGATGTTCTTCTTTCTACAGCCTGTGCTCAGTGACTTTCCTCTTTCCACGGTCAATTCTTTATCTAACCACGATCTTGTCCAAGGTATAAAATTCAGTTTGAACAACGTTGGGAGCAACAACCAACAACTCAACAAGCTGTGCTCAAGTAAACAATAGATACCAACAAATATTGCGTCTCCGAAAAGGGATGCTGCGTGACAATGCAATCATAATATTCAGACATTTTAAGTATCGGACACTGTCAAGAGCTGGTAAATCATAATGCTTGTAATAATCACTGCCATCTATAACAACAATTTTAGAAGTTATATATGATAATGAACCATACAATTCAATCATTTTTAAGAAATCTAATAAATTTACAGCATTCTCTAAGTATAATCTATGAAAATGTTAAAAATGAATGAATAAAGGGGCAATATACAGCACATGAGTGAAGTTGCTACTATCCAAGCAGAGCTTTATTAAGTGAGATATAGCGAGGAATTCGTGAAGCCCCACAACTGCAAATACAAAAAATCAAGAAAATCATAAAGCATGAGCAGAACAAATAACTTTCACCAACTCTATGAACAAATCGCATAAAGCCTCAACAATAATCCACATTTCTTTATGACCAAAAAAAATTGCACCAAGACCACCTGCTATCTTAAGATAACATCAAGAACCATAAATATATAAAAACTGGGACTTCATTTTCTTACGCTCTTCTCTTCCACAACGAACATAACAAGCTACGAGCTACAGTGGAAAAGATGATGTGTAAATATTGTATGGGCTGGGATTTGACACATGGCTGATCCAGAATAGGGTTCATAACTGTATCCAATCTAGTTGCACCTATATCATTACTAAATAATATCACTTGATAATTTAGGAGTACGGTATGATGCAATATGATTCTCATTAACACTATCAATATTGCTCTAATGGTGCGAGGTAAATTATGTTTCAGCTTTAATGTTACCAGAGGTGCTTGTGTGGGTTTAGATATGTAGGAACTTGACAAGTACGGGTACAGTGCCTAGAATCTTGATCTAGCACATGGAGAAGCCACGGGCAAGCTTTATCCTAATGACTACTTTTGTTTCGGTTGCTGCTCCAGAACTTAATAGCATTACAAGTAAATGTTAACATAATAATGTCAATATTGTTTAGAATGTATTATGAATTTAAGAGATGCTTAGTACATGAAAAGTGAAAACCCAAAAGCATATCCATCACACATGAGAATAGAGGAGTCAATGCTGAGATATAATGCGTAAAATAAATAGAACAATGTCTCAAGCATATCAAATTAAAAACAAAGTTCCCATAATATTAACTTGAATGTGGATTGAAGGATATTGCATTAAATGATGAGACAAATCTAACTGTGCATCTGCTTATGCTAACCAAAATTAACTTTTAACGTAATAAATCCCGAGGTTCCAAAAATATCGGGTACTATTTATTCTGTACCAAAGAACCGTTTATAATTGAATAAAACCATTGGCAGACATTTGTTCATGATTGAAAGTGCGCAAGAAACAAAAAATAGGCAACACAAGCAGAGCCGAGTATCTAAGCACATAAAAAATCTCTTATAGTTTTCCAAAATTACCTCAACATTCTTCAATTCAAACTCTGGACTATGAGCCAAACATAAATTCCCAAAGGTGTCACAGGGGCCACTGGTTCCTTGTAATCTTTCCAAAGAAAAATATTAGTAAAGTATCATTTACAAATTGCAAGAAATCCATTTTATTCCTACTGCATACAAGTCCTGAAGTAACTATAGATGCTAGAAAACTAATATACTTACAGATCTTCGTCCAGACAAAAAGCAAAGTTGCCACCCCCTCCAAAAGCCAATAGATCGTTCAAGCACAAGTAGTAATACCTATTTGCACCTATGCAGTATACCAATATTAGTTTTTGCTAAAATGAATATAATTACATTGTTTGATAGTCTCTACCATCCCTTCCTAACTTGTATGTGATTATATGAAGTTTTAGTCTTCCAAAGTGCTCAAGGAGCTATTTACTACAGCATTAATTAAAATATGAATTACAAGTAATAAAATATGAAAGATTATCCTTGTTGCAAAGCATTAATTGTGGTCACTCCAAAAATATAGGCCGTGACATGTCGAACATGTATCAGACCTGGACATTCTAAAATACACTAGGACACATCAAAATAGGTGTCATCTCCTTGTCGCTGTGTCCTAACCGTGTCGTGTCATTTCTGTGTCCGTGCAACATAGGCTGCAAGAGAAAACAATCTGAAGACAGGCAGAATATTCAACTAGAATTGTTATACTACATGGCTGGGAGTTTCACTCACAAACATGGGATTGACAACGCTAAATTATTAGCCCGAGTGGCTAAGATGCAATCTTTGACCTTCATTTTTTAGCTACACTTTGACATCCCCTAGTCCAATGGGCATGATTAATGTCTTCTTCACAACAAATCTTACAAATGAATGAGACACAAGATCATTAAGATTTCCTTACTCTTCTCTAGTGCCAACTTCATTATAGTACCTACTGCCTCGTAGAAGCACCTTCAGCAAACCATAAGTACTTAATTCTGTGTAGGAAGTGATCTTCAGTTATCAAAACTTTAGGGAATATGCCTTCTCTATGTAACAACACAAATATCCATGGTTGGTCCTGACTCCGTTTTGAAGTTCACGGCACACCTTAGACATTATGAGGGCAATTACAACCACCACAATAAATCCTCATCCATTCAGCTCTGTTGAGAACCATCTTGTCCCTAACATTAGCAAATCCCATAGACTTTCTCACAGCCTTTGATCCAGAGTTCATTTATGTTTACCCATTGCTCTAGGCACTTCCTTAATTTAATAGTTTGTTGCTCCTAACTTGTGCATCTATTGGTCTCTTTTGCATGTGTCAAACTATTTGCACGTCCAAACCATGTATATCATATATTATTCTCAATTTGACATTTCCTCCAACTTTTCATAGATGAACTCATCAGTTCATATCTTTTAGCCACTCATTCATCCTATATTATCATTTTAGTTATGCTCATTTCTTTGATATGTTGTTTCTCAATTAGACAACCCATTGATCCATAAAGCATGACTGGTGCTGTTTCGTAGAATTATTCTTTCAAATTCCAAGGCTATCCTACAATTACAATGCACGCCAAAAGCGCTCCACTTCTGCCAGCTTGCTCCACTCCCATGAGCATATCCTCCTCAATTTCTACATCACGATGAGTGGTGCTAAATAGTTTAAACAATCACTCTTAGGTATATATTGGGCATCATTGTGGACTAGCTTGAGTTTTCTTTAAGTTTTAATGAAACTAAATTTCATAAGGATGGAGAACTGAATGTAGATATGGTACTAGTGTTTACTTGTTCTCATAGATGTTATGCTAGTGTATATGGTAAGCTCCAGAACTAGTACTTGTTCTCATAGTGCCTAACATATTTTATATTAAGCAGAATGCAGAGTGTCATCATTACAATGTGCACGCGCGCGTGCGTGTGTGTTAGGTTAGAATGAGAAGATAACTATACGAGTCACAGAAGGTAAGATTTTAAATGCATTCATAAAATCTATAGCTGTTCCAAGCGAGCACTGGAACATTCAAGAAAAGTACTAAGAGTCGGTCAGATGAGGAGAGGTTAATAAAATGATACAGTAGAAGAGAACTTGATGTACTATGCCTAGCAGCTATCATCTACCGTTTCTAATGTTCTGATGTTCTGTCCGGTAAACTTACTTAAACCTCTCCTTGAACAAAGTTACTCCATAAAAAACCATAAGATTCTAGTATCATTAGTATTTGGAGAGAGTTAGTATGTTCCTGAGACAGAGGTTCAACCAGGGAATAAGGCCAGAAATGAATACTCCTGAGATTTGTACCTGTTGCTCTGAAGAGCCTCGGTTCTCCATATATTGTAGTGAATACAAATGTTTGGCTTGTCCCCTGTTAAAATATAAGTTGGATATGCCCTCACGCTATTTGGAAGTAGTAAAAGCAATCAAATCTTGAAATATTGATCATTCATAAGATAATGTTGAGCACACTCACTTGGTATTTTCTTTTGGTTGTAGGCTTTAAAGGACTATCCAGAAAACCACCAAATATAGCACCTTGCATGTCTCCAACAATCTAGCAAGTATAAGCTTTCTTATACCAAGGCCTTTTTAAAAAATACTCATAAAAATATATAGAAATACTACAGCAAGTATAAGCTTTCTCAATAAGCAACTTGAGAACCCCTGTCCTAACTTGAAAGAACAGAGCACCACAATGTTGATTTGTGAATAAGTACTTACTAATAAACATGGACCAGAAACATTAACACTTTTACGAAGAAGCGTGCGAAGCGATATCCCATCTTTCATCGTGCTGCCCTTCATTTGAGGAGATCCTCATTAAATCAGAAAGAAAATATACACAGGTACCACATTTTGTCAATCTTTCAAATGTTAGATTACCTGTATAGTAGTACCCATTTGCACCCTTTAACAATATTTGGGATGGATGAATATAAAAACTCAAACAAGTTCGCAGATATAAATGAAGACTCGTCTGTGAGACATGAAAGAAACTCTTCAGAGGCATGCGAGGTGGATGCTTTTGCAACTCCAGAAGTACCATTGACTTTTGCTTCTGCAACTAAAATAGAACCATTGACTTTCCTTTCAGATACTTGATCTGTGTCTTCTTTAGACTTTCTCGGTGTGTCATCACTCTCCGTGTCAGTTCTGCTGTCCAAGCTACAATCCAAAGGTTTATCTTTCCATGCGAAGCTGTTCGCTTTCCATTCTTTAGGAAGGGATCTTCTTAATGGAGCTGGTCTTATATTGTGTGGTTGTGGCAACTTATTTGATTCATGCCAATCAGCACCGGAGCAGGTGGCGGGGAGAAGAGAGAGAAAGAATGAAGAGAGAGCAGATTTCTTAGGAGAAGATCCTTCTTTCATAGAGAATGATCTTGCCTGCACAAGTCAAACACATACCTACATAAATTAGTCTTTGCAGAATGAATGATGATGTATAAAGTTCGTATGTAATAAGTAGATAGGGTTGTAACTTGGATCATTAGTATACTCTGGTTTATTGCAAAAGTGTTTAGAAAGTTTTCTCACAAGTAAGCAGAATAAAGAAAATGGAAACATAAACCCATAAGAAAAGAAAATTCCCAACTGAATACAACAACCACCACCAAAAAGCCTTCATACCAATTTATTTTCTTTTTTTGGTTTGGGGGTTGTGGGGTGGGCAGCTATCTGAATCCTTTTCTTGCATTCAGGTCCGTTATGACCATGTCCTCTATAACGTTAACAAGAATCATAGCCTTAGTTACAACCTCAATCCAAGTTCATTTAGGCATACCCCCCCCCCCCCCAACACACACACAAAAGTTCTAGCAGCTTCTTTGACATAACAGTTAAAAAATAACTTAAAAGATCTCTTTAAAAAAAGAGCCCATAAAGTTTGCTTCAATCAATTTGCTCTAAATTTTGGGCTAATTTGCAACTAAATACCATGAACTTTCACATTTTTACAACTTGACACCATGAACTTTCAAAATTAGCAAATTGCTACCATGAACTTTCAAAATTAGCAACTTCACGCTTGCAATTTAATACCATGAACAATCGCTTATTTTGTAAGTAAATACCATGAATAATTGTTTACTTTGCAAGTTAATACCATGAAGAATCGTCAGTTCATGGTATCAACTTGCAAAACAAGAGAGTTATGGTATTAACAAGCAAGGAGTTAATAGTCCATGGTTTAACTTGCAAACATGAAAGTTCACGGTCAAGTTACACAAACGTAAAAGTTCATGGTATTTAGATGCAACTTGGCCTAAATTTTGTTGATTATTCTTAAGACAAATCTAACAGCATCTCAACAAAACTTCACTTCCATAACAGCCCCACAAGAGATGGATGGTGGACACTGTAAACTAGTAATTGGACAATGATTTTTCATAGTAAACAAGATCTGACATAAAAAGAAACTAAAAGAATGCCAACTTGATCTCTATTTATATTGCATACAGACTTCACAAAGTGATATTGGAACCAAAAAGAAAAAAAAAAATTGAAGTGACCTCAATAAATGATATCAGGAATCAGAAAATTAGAGTTCTCTCATTTTAAGACAACAAAATCCCATCGTAAGGAAACATTAGGAAGGTAAGAAGTTGTGGTTGAGGCAGCAAAATAATGTCTTGAAAGCAACAAAAGGATGAGCTTTCCAAAAAGCGTGCCTTGGATACTGTCATGTACCAGCTCTTCAAATTGGCAAAAGATGAGAAAAGGAAGAAAATTAACACCTGCATGAGAGAATAGAAGATAATGGTTGCCTTGCTTTTCTTGGAGCACATTCTCAACCAAAACATTATGCTCTAGCACAGTCGATTAGAATAACTTGTATATGTTTAGCTATATCCTAGTAAAACTTGGACTTATTTGCAAAAATCTCATAAATTAAGCACATCACAAAAACCCTGCAGTTATAGATTATGCCTTATGCAAATATAAAGCTGTCGTTAATAAACTTAATATAAACATGAATACTTACTCGACATTTAAATATTTATTTGGTATATTGTTCTTTAGCATAACATAGTCATGTAAAGGGACACTAAAGGGATGCCATAAGAACCTTTGTAATTAAAAACTTTGGTTATACAGAACAAATCTCATGTTTCCTATCTGGTAGGCAGGATAACATCAAAATCCATCCAAGCAAGATTTGAGAAGAATACTTGGACGGAAAGGAAGATAGTTGATAGTTGTCTTGCAGAGCTTGTAAACTTTTTTGTGTAAATCGTGTATTTTGGCTAATCAAAAGGATTATGAAAGGAAACTGGGAGGGAAACATATGGACCCATGCTGCGAAATATTGAGAGGGTGAAAGTCATCTTCAGAAGGTAGTAGTAGCCGTAGAGGACTCAATCTTTCATATTTCAACTTTCAGAACTTTCAGAAGGGTGTCTTATGCGTAGGACCTTTTGTAGACCAAAAAAATAAAGGAACATTTGGTTTCTGGTTAAGCTTTAACAATCTCTCTCACACACAGTGTCCTACTATATTTTAGAGTGTGTCATGTCCAATACATGTCCAACAGGATGTAATACAGAGTAGCACCAAAATCTGAAGTATTCGTACTCCACAGCTTACAATTTACCCTTGGTATGCTTCTTTAATCAAAAAACAAAAATTGGACTTCTACAAAACCCTTCCCTTGTGTTATTTGTAAGTTGATGAAAAAAATTGATTAAACATGCTACACTGAGAATTCGTCAAATTCCTTTGATCATACTTGGAACTTTACTCATTATACATCTTTATCATTTCTGTTGATCACCTTTGAATTTCACAAAACTAAGTTCAGAAAGTAAATTACTCGGATCAAATGAGCTATAACTTATAAAAATCATCAAACATCCATCACTCTTTAGATAGGTCAGAGAAATTGAAACTGATAATGTGTCTCGAACGATCGGATCAAGGAACAATAAATCTAATGGAATTACTGGAGAATGCGCTTGGGAGTCATAAAACTGCTTAGACCAGACTAGCTGTAACTAAGGATCGTCTTCAAACACCCCTCAGTATTTGAGTAAAACACGGACAATCCATAATCCAAAGGGGAAGGGGTTGTCGTGTTGACACAGACACTACAAGGTGCCGTGTCAGAGTCACATCATGGAGCATACATTTTTAGCTTGATCGGAGAAATCGAAGCCGAATATAGCAATGTGCTTCAAAATTCCTCTAGATGGGATCAAGTAACAAGAAATCTGATGAAATCAACCAGATGAAAATGTCCTTTACCTAGGAAACACGGACACCGAGTTGCCATGTCCGGGTCATTCCGTGTCCAACACGTGTTACACGACACATGCGCTCCAAAATACACTACAGGAGGCGACGAGCAGGTGCTCTTTCTGTCTCACAGTGACCATTCCGTGTCGTGTCGTGTCCGTGGCCATGAATGGTATATTTTAGCTTAGATCGTAGAAATGGAAGCCGGAAACAGCAATGCGCCTCGAAATTCCTCGAGATCTGATCGAACAACAAGAGATCGAGAGGGAAAATTTACCAAATAAGCGGATCGGGACGTGGGCGAGTCCGCGGGCGGAGAGGGAGGGGCGGACGGCGAGTCGGCGAGGAGGCGGGAGAGCTTGTCGGCCACCTTGTCCTTCAACGAGAGCATCATCTCTTCTCCGATGTGGAAGGAGAGGAGAGAGAGAGGGATAAAACGTACAGATCTGGATCACTACAAACCCTAACCCTAATTCTCTAGATCGCCATTAGAGAGTTTTCGGAAGCTTTTGCCGCCTCTTTTGATGGTTGCCGGTTCGGAACGGAAGGGTCTTATATATGACAGGTGGGTAGACGTGGGGTCCACATGTCAGTATCACTCTTTACACGTTTTCTGGAAGTGGAATGTAACTTTGCCTCAAATTTGGAAACCGTGTTCCGTACTTCTGCTCTGGATGCCGATGGACACGCGTCAGCAGATCCGTCAATGTACATAAGAAATAAAACAGGAATAAAACCATGACATGATTTGTTATTCAAGTATTTCGGGAAAATTTATAGAATGTCCAAAAATCGTAAAAGTTTTATAAAAAATCTATGATAAAATAATATTTTATCACGTGCTCAGAATAGCGAAAAATATATAAAAGGGTGCGGAATAACCTTTTTGTCCTTCTAATTTATTGAAAACACCCACAAAACATACTCTTCAAAAATAACGTTTCGATTCTTCTCTTCTTCCATACGCTGCTCACTTTCGAATCTAGATTTTCACCTCCAAAATCTTCAAACCTTACTTCAAAAACTCGTCAGTGACTCTCCATTCGCAATCTTTACACCCGTTGTAAAATCACGAAGAATTGTCATTCTCCGTGTAAAAATGGCAGAGAATGGTCATTTCTTGTGTTAAAATCACGGAGAATAGTCATTCTCCGTGTTAAATGACGGAGAATCGCCATTCTCCGTGTTAAAATGCAGAAGAATAGTCATTCTTCGTGTTAAAATTATGGAGAATTGTCATTCTCCTTTTTAAATTGACAAAGAATAGTCATTCTCCGTGTTTAAATGACGGAAAATGGCCATTCCGCGTGTTAAAGTGCAGGAGAATAGTCATTCTCCGTGTTAAAATTACGAAAAATGGCATTCCTTTTTAAAATGACGGAGAATAGTCATTCTCCGTATTAAAATGATGGAGAATGGCCATTCCGCGTGATAAAATGCAGGAGAATGGTCATTCTCCGTGTTAAAATCACGGAGAATTGCCATTCTCCGTGTTAAAATCACAAAAAATGGTCATTTCCCGTGTTAAAATGAATGTCATTCTCCGTGTTAAAATCATGGAGAATGGTCATTCCCTGTGTTAAAATGCAGGAGAATGGTCATTCCCCGTTGTAAAATTAGAGAATGGTCATTCTCCGTGTTAAAATTACGGAGAATGATCATTCTTTAAAATCACGGAGAATGACTTTTTCCGTGTTAAAATAATAGAAAATGGTCATTCCCGTGTTAACGTGCAGGAGAATAGTCATTCTTCGTGTTAAAATCACGAAGAATTACGTAGAATGGCCATTCCCCGTGTTAGAATGCAGGAGAATGGCCATTCCCTATGTTAAAATCACGGAGAATGACCATTCTCCGTGTTAATATCATGGAGAATGATATTTTTTTTCTTTCTTTTTTTAAAGCATATATTGATTGATATCATACTTTTTTATTGTTGTTTGTTTTATATCAGTGCAAACAACCGAGCACAGTGACCTAATCGTCGGAAAACTTCAAATCTCTCCACGAAGATAATAATGATGATGATGAGCGATGATCGGAGTTCGACTGAAGAAAGGCATAGTGAACTACGAACGATTTTTGCGATCTCTGTTGAAGATGACAGCAATGGAATTCAGATCTCTTACAAAGAAGAAGAAGATGAAAATTATAATCCAAATCTGAGTCTGTGAATTCAAATATATATATATATATATATATATATATATATATATATATATATATATATATATATATATATAAGCAATGGGTACTTCTGGCGAACTCGTCTCCACTGAGGATCGAACTCCCGACCACTTGGGCCGCATGCATCTCTCTTAACCACTAGGCTAGAGGTCATTTGCTATATATATATATATATATATATATATATATATATATATATATATATATATATATATATATATTTGCGCGAAGGGATAGTTATTGTATTATCAAAATGACAATTTTGTAAATACATAGCATCTAAAAGGAATCTTGGAATATTTAACGTAAAAATACATAATTTTGGGTATTTCATAAAACCCACTATGCGGGTGGATTTTTCATAAACACCCACCCCGAAAGTGGGTATTTCAGCAATTTCCAGATTAAAATATCCATAAGAAAAGTTTTTAACATGCAACAGTAGGGATGGCAACGATTCCAAATTGAACCGTTCATAAAAACCTAACAAAATCAAAGATTTTCGGTCGATTCGATTTCATAGGCCAATGGGTTGGACCTTCATATTTTATTAATGACTCAATTTAAATAACAAATCTTCAAGAAAATATTGATATTGTCACATTATGGATTATTATAATTACATGAAGAGAAAATATTAGTATATATAGATAGATTGTGAGTATAAGGAGAAAGAGCTCATAGAAACGACAAGTGCCAACAGAGAATAAAATGAGAGATTAGGATTTAGTGAAAATATCAATATATATAAATTGCGAATAATTTGGTAAATTATTGAATATAAATTCGGTTTTCGTTTCGAATACTCCAAAAACTAAACCTATAACCGAAAATATCGAACCTATAGCCGAAAAACTGAACCAATTGTCATATTTCAATTCGGTTCGATTTTCGGTTTCCAACCGTTATATGCTTACCCCATATGCTATAGTCGTGATTGACTTGTTCACCGAGTAAAATAATTGAACCATAAACTGATTGGATTGGTGATGTTCTATAATTTTCGACAGTGAAGTCATGGTCTTATCTTTGGAAAACCAAAAGATGCCGGTCCGATTCGAGTTAATCTAAAAATCCAAGCAAAACTGGAGCGCATTCTTCTTCCCATATAGGTAAAGGTATTTTTGTAATGGGCTAATTAGTGTTTAGACAGTGAGTTTTATATCACTTTAGAGTTTAAGTCAAGGCATGTTCAATTGAAAAGTTTAAACCATTAATTTTTATTTGTTATTTATTTTTCCTATTATATCATTATATCCTTCATGTTTGATAATAAAATTTTCATTTATAGGCTAAGGAGGGTATAATAGAAAAAAAAAACACATGGTTTTAACTTTTCAACTGGACATGTGAGGACTTAAACTCTAAACTGATATAAAATTCAGGGTCTAAACGCTAGTTAGCCCTTTTGTAATAGGCAAATTATATTGGCACCTCAAGTTTAACTTGAGGGCAGTCCAAAAAATTTCAATTTTTTTTACAAGTTTGTCACTCCAAATTTGTACTTGGGGGCAGCTCACATATTTGGGTTTGGATTTGGATTTCCAACAAAGTTGGCAGTCCTAAAGGATTTGGATAGTTTGGATTTGGACTATCAACAAAGTTGACAGTTCTAACATAAAGAGGACTGTCAACTTTGTGGACAACCGTACCTTATGTTAGGGCTGCCAATCGTTGGTAGTTCTAAAGGAGGGTTGAGTAGCCCAAAGTAAATTTAGGACTATTATAAATAAAAATTACTTCAAATTGGGCTATCACGAAGTAAGAACTGTTCTGGAGTAAATGTGGAGTGCCTATAGAATTTGCTTTGTAATATGAGTAAGGGGTTATTTGGATGACTGAGAGTGCATGGAACGTGATCACTTTCCATGAAACTGTCCCGTATTTTCTTCACTTGCTGCGTTTGGTTGCCGGAAGAATTGTGCTGCAAGTGACTCGTTTCTGACAGAAACGAGTTACTGTCCCCTCTCCCATTTTCCATTTTCACTTGCAGCTCAAAACTGGAGGAACTGCCCTACAAGTGGATTTTTTTTTATCTGCAGGGATGGCAGAGGGGGCTGGTGACATTGCGCCTCCGACGACTATGACTGTTGCGCCACCGGTCGGGGTCGCAGCCATTGCGTGGGGACCGCTGTACCACCGCCGACTCGGTGGTGAGAGGAGGGGGTGGGAAGAGGAAGAGGAGGGGTGGCAGTGGTGGGAAGAGGAAGAGGAGGAGGTGCCGGTGGGAAGAGGACGGGGTGGGGGTGGTGGGAAGAGACCTAATTTATTTTGGGGGAGAGGAGAGGTTGTTGTGGGGGGAGAGAGAATCAATATATATATATATATATATATATATATATATATATATATATATATATATATATATATATAGGAAAATTCTACAATACATCCGCTGGAAATGGATGTATCGATACATCCGAAATCTGGACCGTTGGATGTTAATCCAACGGTTCAGGTTTAATTCAGATAAAATAATACATGAGACATCATTTAATGCTGATTTAGACTTTTGGCCTGTTGGTAACTTGCTTTAGCAGGTCATTCTTCACTTTAATTTTTTCAATAAATACCCTAAATTAACTCATATTTACTCTCTCAAAAGTCCATCCAATTTAATCTGAACCTTTTTTTTTGTTACAGGCCATGGTAGTCGTGGTGGTGCTGGTGGTGGTGGAAAGAGAAACGGAGATGAAGAAGGAAATAAGAAACGGTTCGGATCACGTCGAACGTCGTCGAGCACCCCTAGAACAACGAGGAGTACCAGCTGCGCCGAGAAGAATCGATCCGCTTCGCGTCGGACGTCGTCGAGGCCTCCTCGAACAAGGAGAAGTACCAGCGGCGCCGCTCTAATTTTACTGTCCATGTCATTGTCTGAAATTTTATTTTTATTTAATAATTTAATATTTTGTTAATAAAGCTACATGTCATGGTGGTGGTGGTGAACTGAGGAAACCTGCTTCTGAGGTCGGGCGGATTATTTTTTAACTTTTCTAAAGATAATATTTTCGAGGAGAATATTTTTTTGGACAGAGAATGGCCATTCTCTTTGCTTTTAACACGGAGAATGGCCATTCTCTTTGCTTTTAATACGGCGAATGGATGGAGAATGGTACATTTAGGACGAAGAATAGTACATTTAGGACGGAGAATGGTACATTTAGGACGGAGAATACGGCGAATGGCCATTCTCTTTGCTTTTAATATGGCGAATGGACGGTGAATACGGCGTATGGACGGAGAATGGCCATTCTCTTTGCTTTTAATATGGCGAATGGACGGTGAATACGACGAATGGACGGAGAATGGCCATTCTCTTTGCTTTTAATACGGCGAATGGACGGAGAATGGTACATTTAGGACGGAGA
The DNA here is from genome assembly GCA_029216955.1 of Iris pallida. Taxonomy (NCBI): domain Eukaryota; kingdom Viridiplantae; phylum Streptophyta; class Magnoliopsida; order Asparagales; family Iridaceae; genus Iris; species Iris pallida. Next base: position 4,051,283 of record JANAVB010042218.1, on the reverse strand, counting down.
ATAGACGGAGAATACGGCGAATGGCCATTCTCTTTGCTTTTAATACGGCGAATGGACGGTGAATACGGCGAATGGACGGAGAATGGCCATGCTCTTTGCTTTTAACACGGAGAATGGCCATTCTCTTTGCTTTTAATACGGCGAATGGACGGAGAATGGTACATTTAGGACAGAGAATGGTACATTTAGGAAGCCGACAAAAGCTCGTTCTCTCAAATCTCTTCTTTGTGTAAATTAAATTCAAGGAGGACACAATCCCTAATTTTAGTTATTGTTTAGCAGAGTCTGCTTAGTTGTTGTAAAATTGTGGTGTTGCTTCTGTGACACTTTCATCTTTAATCTCATGTTTTCTATGAATATGTGTTCTGTTTGATTTTGATTTAGTAATCTTTCCGTAATTAGTTTTTTTGTTTCATCTAACAATTTAATATTTTTGTTATAAATCTACAGGGCATGGTGGTGGTGGAAGGAGAAACGGAGATGAAGAAGAAAAGAAGAAGAAGTTCCGGTTCGCGGCAGACTTCGTCGAGTTCCTCAATCAAGCGGAATTAAACCTCTTATAGAGTTCCTTAATTGAAGTTGATCACGATAACCTTTTGTAATTTTCAAACGGATAGTAGAATCTTCCTCGAGCCCTCCTCAATCAAACGGCTAGTAGAATCTTCCTCGAGCTCTCCTTAATCAAACGGCTAGTAGATTGTTTGCTAGTCTCGAAATTTATTTGTCTTTCCATCTTCTTCACTTTTTGTACTTCTCTCTTGCTATATATACAATAGTTTTCTTGTTTCATGGTACTATTATTCATTCTGAAATACATAGAATAGTTTTCTGAAATACAATAGTTTTCTTGTTCTCAAGATGTCTACTCGTGTGGGAGGAAATGTAGAAGACGTAGAAGATTGGATGCCAAATCGAAATGAAACCTTCATTCCGCGTTTGTTGCGCAAGATTGAAGAACATCTGTCGACGATTTCAGCTGATGTTGCAAAGATAAAAATTGAACAAATGAAGTTATCTAGCGTTTGGAGAAGATTGAAGAATCTCCAGCTTTGAAGGAGGCATCTTCATCTGGAGCATTTAATAATGTGAAGTTGGTTTCCGTTGTATCTTCTTCCGAAGAGGAGGACGTGGAGCTACAGTCTCGTAGTAAAGCATTGGACCGATTTCTCGTATTGGACGCTATAGAAGAAGAAGAAACTGACTTTAGCAGTCCTTCTAAAAGAATGCGTAGAAATTTACATCCGGTCACACTATCCAAAAATTTAATAAGGGGTTCAACCTCGAAGCCTAGCAATTGTACTAGTATTTCTTCGAGATATTACGACTATATTTTTGCAGATGATAGACCTGACGAGTAAGTAATATGAGTTTTGATTTAATTCCAACAGTTTTTTTCTCCTAATTTATTCGTTTCTTTTCTTAGAGAAATAATATCATCTTGCAACAAAATCTTGGGAGATGAAGACCTTAGCTCCTTTAACGAAAATTACCAATGAGGTATGTATAGATAGTATATTTTTTCTTAGATGCCATCTATGTTTACTTCGATTCCATCGCTGACATTTTTAATGATTTATTCAGATTGTAGGTATTGTCT
>JANAVB010042218.1:3813425-4049673 GCA_029216955.1 Iris pallida | reverse complement strand
CTCTAATTTTTACTGTCCATGTCATTGTCTGAAATTTTATTTTTATTTAATAATTTAATATTTTGTTAATAAAGCTACTGTCAGGTGGTGGTGGTGAACTGAGGAAACCTGCTTCTGAGTCGGGATTATTTTTTAAACTTTTCTAAGATAATTTTCGAGGAGAATATTTTTTTGGACAGAGAATGGCCATTCTCTTTGCTTTTAACACGGAGAATGGCCATTCTCTTTGCTTTTAATACGGCGAATGGATGGAGAATGGTACATTTAGGACGAAGAAGTACATTTAGGCGAGAATGGTACATTTAGACGAGAATACGGCGAATGGCCATTCTCTTTGCTTTTAATATGGCGAATGGACGGTGAATACGGCGTATGGACGAGAATGGCCATTCTCTTTGCTTTTAATTGGCGAATGGACGTGAATACGACGAATGGACGGAGAATGGCCATTCTCTTTGCTTTTAATACGGCGAATGGACCGGAGGGTACATTTAGGACGAGAATAGACGAGAATACGGCGAATGGCCATTCTCTCTTGCTTTTAATACGGCGAATGGACGGTGAATACGGCGAATGACGGAATGCCATGCTCTTTGCTTTAACCCGAGAATGGCCATTCTCTTTGCTTTTAATACGGCGAATGGACGAGAATGGTACTTTAGGAGAGAATGGTACATTTAGAAGCCGACAAAGCTCGTTCTCCAAATCTCTTCTTTGTGTAAATTAAATTCAAGGAGGACACAATCCCTAATTGTAGTTATTGTTTAGCAGAGTCTGCTTAGTTTTGTAAAATTGTGGTGTTGCTTCTGTGACACTTTCATCTTTAATCTCATGTTTTTCTATGATATGTGTTCTGTTTGATTTTTGATTTAGTAATCTTTCCGTAATTAGTTTTTTTGTTTCATCTAACAATTTAATATTTTTGTTATAAATCTTCAGGCATGGTGTGGTGGAAGGAGAAACGAGAAGAGAGAAGAAGAAGAAGTTCCGGTTCGCGGCAGACTCGTCGTTCCTCAATCAAGCGAATTAAACCTCTTAGAGAGTTCTTCCTTAATTGAAGTTGATCACGATAACCTTTGTAATTTTTCAAACGGATAGTAGAATCTTCCTCGAGCCCTCCTCAATCAACGGCTAGTAAATCTTCCTCGAGCTCTCCTTCATCAAACGGCTAGTAGATTGTTTGCTAGTCTCGAAATTTTTTGTCTTTCCATCTTCTTCACTTTTTTGTACTTCTCTTTGCTATATTAACAATAGTTTTTCTTGTTTCATGGTACTATTATTCATTCTGAAATACATAGAATAGTTTTCTGAAATAACAATAGTTTTCTTGTTCTCAAGATGTCTACTCGTGTGGGAGAATGTAAGAGACGTAGAAGATTGGATGCCAATCGAATGACCTTCATTCAGCGTTTTTGTTGCGCAGATTGGAAGACATCTGTCGACGATTTCATCTGCTGTTGCAAAGATAAAATTGAACAAATGAAGTTATCTAGCGTTTGGAGAAGATTGAAGAATCGCTCCAGCTTTGAAGGAGCATCTTCATCTGGAGCATTTAATAATGTGAAGTTGGTTTCCGTTGTATCTTCTTCCGAAGAGGACGTGAGCTACAGTCTCGAGTAAAGCATTGGACCGATTTCTCGTATTGGGACGCTATAGAAGAGAAGAAACTGACTTTAGCAGTCCTTCTAAAAGAATGCGTAGAAATTACATCCGGTCACACTATCCAAAAATTATAAGGGGTTCAACCTCGAAGCCTAGCAATTGTACTAGTATTTCTTCGAGATATTCGACTATATTTTGCAGGATAGACCGACGAGTAAGTAATAATGAGTTTTGATTTAATTCCAACATTTTTTTTTCTCCTTATTTATTTCGTTTCTTTCTTAGAGAAATAATATCATCTTGCAACAAAATCTTGGGATGAAGACCTTAGCTCCTTTAAACGAAAATTACCAATGAGGTATGTATAGATAGTATATTTTTCTTAGATGCCATCTATGTTTACTTCGATTCCATCGCTGACATTTTTAATGATTTATTCAGATGTAGGTATTGTCTCTGCTCTTCTCACCGCGGAGGAACGGAAAAGAACCTCCAATAAGCAATGTATTTTTTTACCAATAAGATGTCGGTGAGTGAGCATTTTATTCTTCAATGCATATGCATTAACAATTTCTCGTTTGTTTGTCCTTCGTAATGTATAATTGATGTGTTGTAAAGCCACGTTACCCTCCATCCGTCAAAAAGCCTCATGAATTATGGAAGAAGTTTTAAATATTTCAGGATTACATGGGATCTTTAAGTACTGTAAGAGGTATAATTTTTTATTTGTTTAATTAATCTTAATTTTCTGAAAATTTACTAGATTTGTTTACCTAATTACTCCTGATTCAGATATACATACCATTCATTTGGGCGAGCACTATACTCTTGCAAGAGTTCTGGTTAAAAAAAGGACTGTTGAAATTTGGGACTCACTTGCATCTAAAGATGATCCAATTCAAAGCAGAACAGTTATAAGAAATAGTAGCTCATATTCATCAATTTTTGAATTGGGTACAAGATACGCGGTATACATACATATTGTATTCTGGTAATTGTAGCTTTCAAATTTGGATTCTTTCTCGAAGAAGAGATTTTGAAGCTAGAGATGCTAGGTTCAGCTTTTCTACTTTTGCAATAAAACGTCATTCTTATTTCCCCGCCAAGCAATTAGTATTGATTTGAATTTTGTAATTGCATTCATGAAAGATCGATGTAGCCTGGACTACCGTTCTATCGATGTAAGTATGAAAATATCGTCAAACTTCACTTTTTAGAGCAATATTTTTTGTGTTATGTTTGTTATATGCATTTGATGCGGAAAGGAAAGACGCAAAGTTGATGATGGATTACAACTTCAAGCACAATGAAGAGCTAAAAAGAAGTCCAATCTGATTGAATATGGAAGACGATGATTTTTTTTTTCTTCTCTTTATATCTATGTGGAACCCCTAAATATTATGTTCATTTGTTTTGTTGAATTGTAATGACATTTTGCCAAACGCTTCAATTCCTTTTTGTTTAAGCAGAATCATTTCTGTCCTTCAAATATATAATTAAGCAGAAAGGAGTCTTTTGCCCTTCCATCAAATGACATTTTTGCCCTTCTAATTATTCAAACACCCCCGAACCCTTTTATTAAAAAGAAAGAAAAAAGAAAACCGTTTCGGAGCTTCCTCTTCTCCATAATCCACTCTGTACTCAAACCTAGGTCATTCTCCTCAAAATCTTCAAACCTTCCTCCCCTTCGCAATATTCACACCATGTCGGCATCAGCGGCAGAATCCATCACCGACAGCATCACCAATTAGAGAAGATGCACCAGTTTCGAAAATCCAAAAGTGATAGACGAGAACAACGGAAACCCTATTCTAGAAAGTTCACAAAGGAAAAAGAAAAAGCTGCTAAACAAAAAGAATGCAGAAGAATGCAAACAGAAGTATAACTTTGATTTTTATGTTCGCAAATTCCTGTATATATACAAGGAAAATGCATTCTTCGTCATAAAACGCATTTGAATGTTAAATTCTATTCGCCGTTTAATACGGAACGAGAATGGAATTCTCCGTCTAACTTGAAACGGAATGCCGTTCCCCGTGTTAAACCCATAAGAATGGCCTTTCTCCGACCTATTTTTTTTGTTTTTTTGTTTTTGTAGAAAAAAATCTGTCAACCGGATTCAAGACTTTTCCGTTCTAACCTTCAAGCCAATGCTAAATCTTATGGGGAGGTCAATCGAGATGTTGGCCGTTTACCTGAGCCAGTTATTGTTTTCCTTGAAGAATACGGTTTCTCTGGAATTTTGTCGAGATTTTCTACCAAAACCAGAGTCCACGTCTCCGAAGTGGCCAAGGTCTCCGAAGGGCTTGAAAATTTAATTGCAAGTTACACAGAGAAGAAGATGGCGTCGGGTGCTTTGAATTGAGCACCACTGTTAAAATCGCGCCAAGCGTCGAGGATATGGCAGTCATATTCGGTCTACCGCTGAATGAAGAAAGCTGATGATGTTTCTTACAGAATACTGATAAAGGAAAACAACAGCAGCCCACACCAGCATTATTGACCTGTGTAGAGATTACTTCACAAGATTGCTGCTAATACCAAGGGCAAACACTGCAGAAGTCACAAATAAGGAAGTGAGAGACAAGTTCTCTGAATTGTTACGACGACTTCGTGGCAGATAACGATGTTAATCCATTATTTGGCCAGCTAATAATCTTCCACTTGTGCCAAACAGTATTCTTCATAAGTTTGGCGGTTCAAATTTGCCGTACAGATTCTTGGCCTTGGTAGACAGTGTGATGTCATCAACAGTATATGCTGGCCAAGGTTAATCCTGTCATATGTAATGGATAGCATAAAGAGGAGTAGAAGCAAAACTGAACAGGGGGATTACTCAATGGCTTTCCACAATTGGAAGGTTGCACAATATACTTCCTCTATTGGTTTGCAGAACATAGTAAATTTATGGAAAGGAAGTTCGTCCCAATTCCTGATTACCCAAGATTTTTCACATGGAATGGGTACGAAATCTCAAACTTTCTCAAGGCCGAATATCACAACAAAATGAGATCGAAGATGATATTTGAAGATCTGGTTATACCTGTTGGGGAAGAAGAAGGGCATAAAGAAGATGAGCCACCTATAGAAGAAGTTGAAAAGAGGGAGAGGAAGAACACCAAGAAGCAGGTGGGGATAATTTTGATGAACAACGGATACCACAGCATCATAAAATTGGCGCTGTGATGGACGACTCAGCAAAGGAATTGGAGGATTTGAGAAGACATCATTCTGATATTCTTGCGCAGAATGAAGAACTCAAAGAAAAGTTAGAAGAGATGGAGGCACAAGGAGCGCAATTACGTGCAGCCAACTTTGAGAATGCCATACTCAAAGAAAAGCTGAAAGAGCTCGAGGCAGAATAAGAGCAACAACGTGCAGTCAACGTTGTGATGGAGGGCTCTGTGCATGAACTGGAGGATTTAAGAAGACATCATTCTGATATTCTTACGCAGAATGAAGAACTCAAAGAAAAGTTAAAAGAAATTGAGGCACAAGGAGCGCAGTTACGTGCAGCCAACCTTGAGAACGAAAAACTCAAAAACAAGCTGAAAGAGCTCGAGGCACAAGAAACACAACAACGTACAGTCAACGTTGTGATGGAGGGCTATGTGCATGAACTGGAGGATTTGAGAAAGCAGAATTCTGTTCTTAAATCAGAGCTAAATGCACAAGGTAAAATCTTTTCTATTTCAAATTTCTGATTTGGAATCTTCCAGGAGAATGACTATTCTCCGTGTATTATAACACGGAGAATAGTCATTCTCCGTGTTATTTGAAATGGATAATTGCTATTCCCTATCATTTCGATACTGGAAAGGTTATTCTCCGTGTAATTCCAAACGGAGAATGCTATTCTCCGTATTATATTACACGAAGAATGTCATTCTCCGTGTTAGATTCACATCATACATTTTATTGTTGTTTGTTTTATTTCAGTGCGAACAACCGAGCAACTCAGAGAAACAAATGAAAGGCTCGTTGAGGAGAAAATGGAGCTTCAAAATAAAGTTGAATCGATTAATATTGAAGCCAATGAAAAGGATGGGAAAATTCAAGATCTCGAAGCCATGGTTGTAGTACTTCAGCGTGAGGAGTTTCAAGCAGCTGCTAAACTTGCTGCTCTAAGAGAAGTCAGAAGAAGAGGAGGATCGGGCGAAAAGAGGTTAATAAAAAGCAATACAGTTGGAGAGGCTAATAAAAAGCGGAAGGTTAATGCCGCTCCGAATCCCGAGAAGACGCCAAAATGGCTGAATTAAAGAAGAACCACGTCATACTAAGGGAATGCGATGAACTCTTACTTGAAAATATGCGGATGAAGAGCTGAAGAAATAATACATCGACATCGTAATTCCCAGAAAGAATTCTCCAAAGTATGTATTCTGAACCCTTTTTTTCTTTCGTTTTTTCTAGACTTTTTTCACAATTATGTAATGAGAATCTATCTTTATTAATTTAATCTAAACTAAATTTATGTGCAGTGATATGGTATACGAATTTTATCCGGAAAAGGGTGAAAATGGAGTTTCAGTCCAGCTGTCGGCAGTAGACATGCAAGACATACTCAACTATGAAGACATGGAGGCTGGCATACTGGACATAATAATAAGGAAGCTGAGAGAAATTCAAGGCAGTAAAAGGTGTGCCCCGTCTAGTTCAAAGGAGGTGCCATTGATCCAGAAAAAAAGCCGGTGCCCCAATCACATAAGTGGTCTGCATTCATGACGGCCCACACATTGGTAAGAATTCAAACAAAAAAATCCATATTCATGTGTAAACCGATGAAAAATGACAGAAAAAAATTACTCATGATATTATGTATTGTTTTTGGAAAACAGACCATCGTTCAACGTGCCAATGAAGAAAACGCAAAAGTCGGCGCCTTTGAAGACATCCAAACAGATTTAGTAGACTTCGTCATGGGTTTGGAGGACGACATAGAGTTGCTATTCATCCCACTCTTTAATGTATCCATCAAACACTATACTCTGCTCACATTCAACTTTATCTCCTACGACTGGACACACTATAACTCCTTGAGGCAAAACACGTACGATACGTGCAAGGTGGATGCAGAATTAATAAAGAAAACCTTAGAGCCTATCGTCAGGAGAAAAGTTGATATGATGAGGGAGAGATGCCCGACGAAGAAGGAGTATGAGAGCAAAATGCTGAATTGTTCTCTAAATTGCCCACAACAACGGGCACCCAACTGCCTCTTGTACACGGCGTATTATATGAATATGTTGACGACTCCTCCCTTCGAAATATCGGAAGGAAATGACAATAAAACTCACCAGAAGATGACAACGATGAGGTTGGCATGGGCTAAGGAGTTGCTTTCAAGCAAATATGTAAAACGAACCTAGCAATGACATTGTAAAACAATAATGTAATTATGATGTAATTGGGCAAGGAACTTCTGTCTTTTATAAGCTCTGTTTTTATAATATAATCATTTTTGAATTACATTTACATTGTCAAAACCACGAAAAGTTTGACTTTTATTTACATATGAAATAACTCGAACTCATGCGCCAAAAGGGCAGTCATTTTTATAATAAGATCTCCCAACTTCTGCCATTTATTGGCAAAATTTAACAACTCGAACTCATGCGCCAAGCTGCAGTCACTTTTATTGTCATTAATACCAATGAATCTGCCATTTATATGCCATTAATACCAATGAATTCTTCCATTTATATGCCATTTATTCCTAATGAATCTGCCCCTTCGGATTATATTCTCCGTTTTAGTTGGAATGGAGAATGGAATTCTCCGTTTACTTGAAACGGAGAATAACTTTTCCATTTAAATTAAATCGTTTGAGGATTCTATTCACAGTTTATTGCGGAACGGATAATAACATTCTCCGTCTGTCTTAAAACGGATAATAAACACATTAAATGTTCATTCGCCATTTTTATTTAAACGGAGAATAACGTTCTCCGTGTCTTTCGAAACGTAGAATGTTATTCTCCGTTTATTTTGCAAAGGAGAATGAAGATGAGCTTGATGAGAATATGACGAGGTTGGTATGGGCTAAGAAGACTACAATGATGAGGTTGGTATGGGCTAAGAATTAGATTTCAAGAGAACTTCTGTCTTTTATAATGTCTGCTCTGCTGTCTTTTATAATAAAATCCTTTTTGAGTTACATTTACATTGTGAAAACCACGAAAACTTTGACTTTTTGAGTTACATTTACATTATGAAAGTCTGAAATACTACATAAAATCCTGCTATCAAGAAAAAAGTTGAATGTGAGCTGCGTGCGGGCATCGCAGAGCAATGAAACTCCTTGAGGCAAAGGAATTCCTTGAGGCAGTGAGTTCCTTTGCCTCAGTGAGTTCCTTTGCTCGGAGGATGCACGATGAAGTGACTTGCCTCAAGGAGTCATCCTACGGTTCCTATGCTCTGACGATGCACGATGAATACCATCTACCACGTGGGCACGAACTAAAAGACGACAGAGAACAACACTCCTCACAGATGAAGCTTTCAATTGAATTCCTTGAGGCAAATTACTTCATCGTGCATCGTCAGAGCAATGGAACTCCCTGAACAAAGGAACTCCATGCATAGTCAGAGCAGTGGAACTCTATGAACAAAGGAACTCCGTGCATAGTCAGAGCGAATCAAAGTGCGAGCACAATAAATCCAAACCCACACTCTGTCGGAGCGCTCGTACTTTGATTCACTCTGACTATGCACGGAGTTCCTTTGTTCATGAAGTTCCATTGCTCTGACTATGCACGAAGTTCCTTTGTTCAGGGAGTTCCATTGCTCTGACGATGCACGATGAAGTATTTTGCCTCAAGGAATTCAATTGAAAGCTTCATCTGTGAAGGAGTGTTGTTCTCTGTTGTCTTTCAGTTCGTGTCCATGTGGTATTCATCGTGCATCGTCAGAGCATAGGAACCGTTAGATGACTCCTTGAGGCAAGTCACTTCATCGTGAATCCTCCGAGCAAAGAAACTCACTGAGGCAAAGGAACTCACTGCCTCAAGGAATTCCTTGAGGCAGAGCACCGTGCAAAGCCATCCTTCTTCAACAAGGAACATGTCAAAGAAATAGACTCCTGGCTGGCGCTTCGACAGAGCGTGGAACGATAATAAACTCCAAACCCATGCACATCTCAGTCTTCTGAAGGACTTCACCACCGTGCATCGTCGGACCAATGGAACATGTTGAAGAAATGAACTCCTGGCGGCAAAGGAACACCGTGCATAGTCCAAGCCAATCAACGTACGGGCGCTTCGACAGAGCGTGGGTTGGCAATAAATCCAAACCCAGGCACATCTCAGTCTTCTGAAGGACTTCACCACCAAAGCTTCTTCGAACGAGGAGATCGACAACCAAGAGGAAAGAGTCTTACCAAGGCGGGGGATCGGTAGAGTCCATCTCCACAAGAAAAGCTAAGTGAGACGAGAACAAACTCTCTCTACACTACTGCCATTTATAGGCATGGAACAACTCGGACTCATGCGCCAAAAAGGCAGCCACTTCGAATTCAATTCAATTAATTTCCATCAATACCAATGCAGCTGCCCCTTCTCAATTAAAGCTAAGTAAGACTAGAACAAACTCTTCCAACTACGGCCATTTATATGCCATTAATACCAATGAATCTGCCCCTTCGAATTCTGCCAACTTTGATACCCCCTACTGTATCAAAGTTTTTTTCTTGATACAGTAGGGGGTATCAAAGTTTTGATACCCCCTATGTATGACATGTGGGCCCTTCCTGCTTTATAAAATGTGTACACATATATATATACATAAATTTTAATAGGGCCCACAAAACTCTTTCCTAACAAAACTCTTTTCAAAGTTTTGATACCCCTATGTATGACATGTGGTCCCCTCTTGCTTTGTAAAACGTATAAACATATATATATACACATAAATTTTGAGATGGCCCACATGTCATACATAGGCTCCTGTATCAAAGTTTTTTTCCCCTTTTAAATGGGCCCCATACATAACTTTTACAAAAAAAGTATAAATAAAACAAAATTTTGTTATAGTCAAGATTTGAACCAATGACCTCTTGAATACAAGTCTAGCATTGTAACCACGACACCACAATAGCATTCTCCGTGTTTTATTAAACGGAGAATAGCATTCTCCGTTTTGAATTACACGGAGAATAGCATTTCCAGTGTTAAAAACACATTAGAATGTTCATTCTCCGTTTTAATTTAAAACGGAGAATGATATTCTCCGTTTCATTTGTAACGGAGAATTATATTCTCCGTTTTGAACTTCACGGAGAATGCCGTTCCCAGTATTAAAACGATTGAGGATTCTATTCGCCGTTTAATTTGGAACGGAGAACGGTATTCTCCGTTTATTTTGAAACGGAGAATAAGATTCCCAGTGTTAAAAACACATTAGAATGTTCATTCTCCGTTTTAATTTGAAACGGAGAATGAAATTCACCGTGTCATTTGAAACGGAGAATGTTATTCTCCGTTTTGAACTGCACGGAGAACATATTTTCTCCATTTTTGATGTACTACGTTTTGAAATTGGAATTTAATGTTCTCCATTTTTATCTAATTGTCTTCTCAAACTTTTGCATTGGAGAACATATTTTTTTATCTAATTGTCTCGTGTGAATGACATCTTGCCACATAAGAAAGACATTATCTTAAGTCAACGACGTTTCATTTTATTCCATTTGCTCATTGTCACTATTTCGCTTTCGTACTTTACAATTACGATAATCGTGACCCAATTTTTTACAAAATCTACATACTCTAGGCTTCGGGATAGGATGACTTTCTGTAGGTTGGCTTGATTTCTCTTGAGAAGGCCTTCCTTTTGTTGCTACCGGATTTGGCTCTTTTAAAGCTTTATGCACTCCATGAACTGCATCAGCTACCATTTGTTCTTCTTCGCCAATATCGGTCACCATTTCTTTCAACTCCATCAGAACAGACGACATCAACTCCGTTCCCCTCTCTTGAATTTTGCTTGATTTTTTACAATAGTATGTAAACAGATTAACTTGTTCATTAATAGCACCATACCTTCTGCTCTCAATAATGTCTGGGTAGATGAATCTTCTTTCTGAGCCAGGTCCGGAGAGATAACTCTCTTTGCAATCCTTGAGCCAACGAGATTTTATCAAGTTCTTTGGAATATCTCCAATTTGCAATCTCTTCATTGCTGAAAAAATATGCCTACAAGGAATTCCTTTGGTCTCCATCCACATGCATTCACAATTTATGATGTTGTCGGCCGGATGAAATGTAACCTTCCGGTTGACACTGTTTGGCGACAAATACTTTTGGACAGTGCAAACTTCTGCCTCTCTTACGATGTGATGATGGAAAACAGTATATGCATCAGAACGTGTGATTTCCTTCCTTACATCTATAAATACCGTTTTAGTATAAATTGCGGCAAATTTACCTTCTATTACGGCCATGCTAGTTTGATTCACAACTGGTGTTGAGAATTTATCATTGACATGCTTACCCATCTGGCCGTAACGTAAGGCCGCCAAATCGTGGTCACAATTTTGAAGGGCCTTCCAAAGTGGCAGCTTCTCATTCAAAAACCTTTTCAGAAATGCGTTCATAGATTCACTTCTATTTGTTGCAGTAGAACCGCCAAAAATAATTACCACGTAGGAATGTGTCCGCCCATCGCTCCCTCGTTCTGTACAATACAGTGGTCCACTCATTGTTTTCTAAATTATAATCTGTTAGCATCTGCTGCCAACGGTTTTCAAATTCTTCGACTGAATAGTACCTGTTTAGAAAACATGGACATTAACTAAAGTTGTGATATTGTAACAACAACATACTTCAAAGTAAAGTAGCAAGTGTGCTATGTACCTTTTAATCAGAAGACTCAGTTTATTGTGAAAACCCTCTCGGTGTACATGTTTGGCAGCATTGTTAAGGATATGCCATGAGCACGTTCGATGAACTACGCTGGGCATTAAATCCTCAATTGCTTTCATGGATCTGCAACCATCCGTGAGAACTGTCACTGGTAATTTGCCATTCATACACTCTAAGAATTTTTCCAGAACCCAAGAATAAGTCTCCGCAGTCTCATTATGGATTATTGCAAACCCAAACACACAAGTCATCGCATGATTATTTGTACCCACTAGAACCACCAACGGCATTTGACTTCTATTTGTTTTATATGTAGAATCGAATGCTAGTGAATCTCCAAATAATTTATAATCGAATCGACAAGAACCGTCAGCCCAAAAGAGATGGGTCAATCTGGAATCTTCGTCTACCTTGTAGTCGTAGAAGAAATCTGGGTCACTGTTCTCCTTTGATTGAAGAAATGTAAGTGTTGTCGAAGCATGAACATCGTCGAGTGCTCTACTATCTTGAGCTAGAGCGTTGTATAAATCCTTTCTCGTCCATCCAACATTATCCCAGCCACCTTTCTTCTGGACAAGTAAATTCCATATCTCTCCAGTCCCCATCCCTGATTGCTTCATAATCTTAATTTCTTCCAACTCTGCGGGTGTTATATTGCGATGGGATCTCAAAAAAGCTGATTCATAATTATTTGCCAGGTTATGGTTGTGATGTACATGAAACTTTTTGACGGACCACGTCTTTGTTTTATGGGTGTACCCAATACGAAAAATTGCTTTACAACCACTTCTGCTTTCACTTCTTGGCTCACGAACCCTGTTTGGAGCTTCCTTGTATTTCTTGTGTCTAAATCCCGCATTCGAACAACACCAACTACGGATCGTCACCATACTAGATTTGTTTTTCTTTACCTCGTTCTTTCTAATACTGAAACCATATGCTTTTGAATAAATCCGGTAGAATGTCCCTGCTTCTTCAATAGAGTTGAACTGTAGGCCAACAATATCTTCTTCTAAGAGCATGGTTGGATCTTTATTAATGTTGGCAGATTGCAATATTTTTTTCATCGTCGCTGCATCGAAATCCAATGGAGATTCATCGTCGTCCCTAAGAACAGAATAAAACAAAATAAACATGAGAAATAGATGTAAAAATATAATGCATTTCTTAAATCCATTAGAAAGGGTGATGCGAAATAACATTTCGTTGTTTGAGTTGATGTCTTCATCTTGTTCTTTACTGTCTCCTAAGCTAACATCTTTCAAACTTTGCTCATCATCCAAATCATCTGACAGTCCTTTTAAAAGGAGGCTTTCTTCATCGACTAAATCTTCTACACGACGATCACTTTCTCCATGTGACGTCGACATTGAAGAAAATAGAGTGTGTTAGAAACCAGCAGAAGAAACGAAGGACAAAAAACAATACAAGAAGAAAGAGTAATGATATTATCGTACCTCCAAATTGACCCTCTATATATAGCCCTCCCATCTGATGTGGCATGTTAAATAAATGAGCTTCTTAGCATTTTCCTAAATTAATAGTGTGTCATCTGACATGACTGATGACATGGCAAATTTTAATCCAAAAAGTTAACTACCCAATTTTTTCCATAATAATTTAACGTTAATATCAATGTTATTTTAATGTTAATATTAATTTATGTTAATATTAATGTTAAGGTTAATGTTAATATTAATATTATTGTTAATGTTAACGATAATATTAATATTAATGTTAATGTTAATCTGGAATATTAACTTTAATGTTAATTTTTATTTTTAGTTTTATTTAAAAAAATTGCCACGTCAGCTGCCAGATCAACATATCACGTCAGCTGCCACGTAAGGATGGACAGTTTGAAAGTGCAATTTGGAGGTACAAAAAGCATTATTCAGGAAGAAACAACTTCCAGTAAGGCAACAACACAACCTTTTCGTCTTCATTGTAACTCCGCCACGTGGCCCTCTTTTGATGGCTCATGAAAAATCTTGAGTGATTCTAGGAGCAAGCATAATTTTAAGGAAACAACTTCCAACAAAACAACTTTCTCGTCTTCTGGGTACATGTATTATTAAAATGTGTAGCTAATAACGCATAAGGAAGCATGCAACAATAATCTCCACGTGGCCCTCTTTTGTAGGATGACACATGCAGCAGCATTTAATGCTACGAAACCCTATTGTCTTGTTATGTATTGTGTATCCTATGTGGCATGAGGCAGAAGACAATAACTTGCATAGGCGGCTATATTCACAAATGACAATAAGTTTAAAAAGTCATCTCCAATGCAAAAAAGTATTGAGAAGACAATATAAAGTAATTTTTTATGACTTCCAAGACAACCTTTGCTCTTCTAATGATATGGTATCAGTGTTTATTATTAAATTGTGTAGAATAACGCATGCAGAGCATTTAATGCTACGGGATCTGTTGCGTTAAGGAACACAACATGTGAGAGAGAACCCGAGAGAGAGAGAGAGAGAGAGAGAGTGTGGGAGATGGAATAAAGAGGAAGGATCGAGCTCGACTAGATTTTAAACTTAAAATTCAATTTTTGGTTATCATTACTAATAACTAGTTCGCACGTACGAGTTTAGACGAACACTAACCGAGCCCCGAGCAACGTGACATCATCTAGCTAGGTTTCTAATACCGTGGCATTCATGTTAATTTAAAATTTACAATATTATTGAAACTAATATGACTACTAAAATTAAAAATAGTTTTGGATTTAATATTTACTTCAAACTAGTTAAAGTTAAAATTGCATTCTTTTTTATTTAAAATGTAATTGGAACTACAATTAACACTAACATTCGCTTGTCCCGTAGTTTAAGTCGTATTTTCCTCGATGCTAGGCTTAATGTAGCCCTTGCTTGTCAAGTCGTTGCACGAACACATTAGAAAATAGTTTTGTTGGGCTATCGAAGTATAGCAAGCACCGTCCCGTGTCACGTGCATTTGTTAAGCAGTGAAAGGGTGTGAAGGCCACTGGCAATGTCAAGACATCACGGACTATAGCTGGGTTAGACGACGACCCTTTTGCTGCGGGCCGAATCGGTCCCTTGGCATAGGAATAGATTGGTTGAAGGAGCAATACACAAGAATAGATTGCCATAGCTGGGTTAGACGACGACCCTTGATTCTCGACAGGTTGTAATATCTAACTGTTGTTAGATAGTAGAACTAGATAGCGTTCTACATCATTTCTGCGGTGTAGGCTGGGACGCTGTCACGCACTCATGCCCTTACTCCGGGTGCGGGTCGTGATAGGGTACGCGAGAAAGGAACACTGTCGCTATCGATTCGGTCGGGACCGATAGGTCGGGATCGATTGACTCGATCGAACGGGAACGGTTGAATTAAGATCCATTCTCTCGCCTGAAGTAAACTCAAGGTGAGTGGCTGATCCTCCTCTTCTCGACCCCCTTCCTAGGTAAATCGATAATGTTGTTGCGAATGAAAGGATAAATGCAAGGGCACAAACACGGGAAAGGAATTGAGTTTTCAAAGATAATGTATGTCATGCCCCGACCCGGAATCACCCGAATCATCGTCCTCGCTGGGGCGTGATGCCGTATGAGCCTGGAGTTGCGCTCGTGCAAGGCAAGATGACAAGTTCTTAAATGGTTATCTTTTGAGTTGCTATTCACAACGAAAGAAAAATAGAGTATACGAAACAAATCTCTTTATTGATCTTCGAAATCAGATTACAAAGGCTTTCGATAGCCTAACGGAATTCGCCAGATTGGCTACAACACTCAGGTTCTCTCTTGCCCACAAAGGATTTCGCCATTCCATACATCATGCCTTCTATATCTCGGCCGCATCAATCCTGTCGCGAGTCCGAGCGTCAAGCGATCGCACGCTTCAATACGCTTAGGCATTCCAAGCCTCAACGCGTTCAAGCAACGCTTCGCCGCGGGTAATCCATTCCCTGCACCCTGCATGAAGCTGGTGGGGGATCAGTACGTTCGTCCTCGCATGTACTGAAGCAAAGATCTTCTTTCCAAACCGACATTTTAATATTTATGTTGAATCATGCAACTTAGCTTATGATCTTGCTATGTTCTCCTTAGGGTCAATTTTATGGCATATTCGAAGGCGTAAAACATGTTATCATAGTAAGCATGTTATCGAATTGAGTAGGCAAGCAAGCATTCTCGTATTTGATTCGTGGCACAACTTAGCAATATCGACGCACTCGCTCTTGCACCGACGCAAGGTGAATACGCCTATCTATTTTTCCTGTCATGTTATAAGTGCTCTCTATTCAGAATCCGTCCATGCAGGATTTACGCATACCTTGCACTTCCAAACCCATCGCCCTTATCTATATGAAGGTCACTAGCTTTTCGGGCTAGAATGGACTTATATTTATCGAATCGAATATGTAAGACGACAATCACTCAGTTGTGGTTGCTAACCACAATCAGACTACCCCCGAAGTACTCGTATAAGTGGCTTATCACATTCACTAGACAGTCGCTACCCGTCTAGTCGAAGTGCACCAACAATACCGATTATCGTAGTCCCTCCTAGGCCGAACGGTCCCAGCGCCCTGGTGATCACATTCGAGGAAAGAAACACCCGTGCACGGGCAATAGTCTTTAAGTCTATTTGACCATGCAACGAATCTTATATTTCATACAACCAAGCAAGTTCGCTTATCTCTATTTCAATTGGCACAACGCCCCAATGTTCTCAACGAACGCCCGAAGGCCGCGAACATTTCGAAGGGCACCATGTCGCATTATCATCTCATATTTCTTTCGTTAACTTTCTATGTTCTTACGTTTCATACTTCGTTTCAATGTTTCAATGGCATCATGCCTCAACTCAATGCTCGTCAACCGAACGACCCGAAGGTCCCGAACACCTTTCGAGGCATTATGTCATATCCGACAGTTCTGCCACATTCATGCCACAACTGTATTCTCTCGCAACGAAGCCATCTTTTATTATCCTGTGCACGTAGGCACATTTTACTGTATTCCGATGTTCTATGACTTAGCATTCAATGTCCGTGGCTTGCGCGCTAGGGCGCTCGCCTATTGTCTTTCAATGTTCTAGCCGTTCTAACTCGTGTACGAAGGCACGGTATGGTTCGTGCACTAAGGCACTCACCGAGTACAGTTATCCCATGTTCTTGCGGCTTGCGCACTGAGGCGCTCGCCTTTGCGATATCCAATATTCCATAGCGACTCGTACGTTTGCCGTATGATTCATTTCAATTGTTCTATCTAGTGTTCGATACACACTACGTTTATCTCTCTATCGAGCCACGCCCGTGGCGTTGATAGGTTAACTCAGCATACAATGATATATTTGACTTATCGAATGAAGGAGTAAAAAGAAGTCAATCCTCCCACCTTGAGTCGATATGCCTTTCTCGTTTCGCCGAGCCGATGCGGCTCAATTTCATAACTTTGTTGCACGGCCACTCTTCTGACTTAGCCATTTGAGCACTTCGTGCTTATTGAGTTTGTACGTCCGATTTGCCTTAGCGTGCCAACGCTTCCGTTCGTCGCAAGGCGACGATTTGCTTTCACGGACCCCTTACTGAATAAGGCAAAAGATCGACCTCTAATATTTCAGCGTAAACGTATAGCCTGCACATGAAACCAACTAAAATCATTACTTGTATCGATTTGGACTTGTGCCTTGGTCGATTCGATTTCTTAGAATCTTCGAGCCGTCTCAACGCACTTATCCTTCGAGGCAACGCGGCGCTTCGCATCGATTCACTCGATGCATTCTTTGGGACAAGACAACTCTTCGCATCGACTTAGTTCGATGCATTGTTCGGGACAACTTAACACTTTGTATCGATTCGCATCGATACGTAATCGGGTCAACGCAACTCTTCGAGTCAACGACTCAGCATAATGCACCGTGCGGAGCGGGGCATTACAATGTAGGCTATGTCTTAATAACTAAAAGGAAAATATGTCTTTGCACGGTTATGGACAACTTGTCGACAATATAGTTTCCTCGATCAGCACAGGTTTAGCGGAGACTTGCATCGGAGCTAGCTACTTGCGTTGAAAGGACCCCGATTAACAAAGCTATACG
The DNA here is from genome assembly GCA_029216955.1 of Iris pallida. Taxonomy (NCBI): domain Eukaryota; kingdom Viridiplantae; phylum Streptophyta; class Magnoliopsida; order Asparagales; family Iridaceae; genus Iris; species Iris pallida. The sequence goes on along the minus strand of JANAVB010042218.1, from coordinate 4,032,133 downwards.
TCCAGGATGGTTCCAGAGAAGCCATTCCATAACGTGACAGCGTCCCAGCCTATACCGCAGAAACGACGTAGAACGCTGTCTAGTTCTACTATCTAACAACAGTTATAATATCAAAACCTGTCGAGAACGGTCAACTCCGAATGGAGGACAAGCAATGTCAATATAATATACTCAATAAGCTATGATATTGTTGCGACCGTCCAGTGTAGGTATTTATGTATGGTATTTATGGTGCACATCATCTTAATTCAACCGAGTAGTTTAAAGGAGGGAATTATGTATGGTATTTATGGTGCACATCATTAGGACGGGTTGCGACCGTCAAGTTTTGTGATAAACTATGATATCAGTAAGTTTGGGATCCTTCGGATATTGGGCTAGCAACCCGTATCGAAGCGATCATAGTCTTATACATAAGGATGCCAAAGATGCATTACGGTGCAAACCGTCCATGGTCATTGCGTGATGACAGACCATGGTCATTGCTACGACAGACCATGGAGAACTTACATCAGCTAGCTATGGCAGCAGTGGAGAGAGGTGCACCGGCTACAGTTCAGGGAGCACCATGACTCCCTAGCAGATCACATATCGCTCTAATAATTCAAATCACATTTTACATTTATTGTCGTATCTTATATTCCAGTTCAGCTTTACTTTCCGTATTTCTCACCATGCTATGTTTCCATTACTCACATGCTCTACCTGCTTTTATACTGTACCATAATTTGAGACTAAGTTCTATTTGAAAGAAGGGTTACAACCCCGGTCCTTGTTTGGTCCAAGGGTTGTAACTCGGCTTCAAATGGTTTCCAAGTCGCCTATATCTTTGTCTTGTATTTCATTATAATGTCTATTATAGTATTTGTCAATTCATATGGAACTGCTGTTGGTGTTTGTACTTGCTCATTTTTCTGACAGGATACCGTTGACATATTACAATTGTCTCGTGTGACTGATTGCCCGACCTATTATGGGGTCGAGTCTGATGGAGTAGACCCGGGCTGTGGCTTATTAGTAGAGCCACTAGACTTTGCTCACCCTGAGTAGTGTAGCTTAGTTAGGTTTGCCTGGCCTACGAGCTAGCTAGTACTTTTTAGACTGTAGTAGTTTTTATATATTATGTGATTCTCTGGGTTGTTTGTGTATAGCTCTGGACTTGTGTGGATCTTGGACTTATTTCATGTTCTCATCATTCGTATTTTCCTTTCCATACTATCTACCTTAGTTTTACATTTGTGATTGAGACTGTATTGCTATGTCACCTCCATTCGGAGTGTATATACTGTATATGTATATTTATCTGTTTAGTTGTAGTATTTATAGATGACCTAGACAGCGTTCTACCGCCGAAGCTGCGGCGTAGGCTGGACGTAACCACGTACTCGTGCCCCTAATCAGGGTGCGGGTCGTGACATAAACACCGTGACCTTCATATAGATAGGGCCGGTGGGCTGAGATTAGCGCTGGGTGCAGGCGCAGGGCCTGCCACCCTTATGCATATGTTTAAGTTTACGGTTGGTTGGTTGAGTGAAATGATATGATTTCTTATGTAAAGTTCTAACCTTGCAGGCTAGGCAAAATGGGACATAGATGAGCACGGTCACAATATTTATGTTAAGATTATGTCTAACTGTATCTGTCGCAGGGACACGGTGGTGGACAAGTTCAGGATATGTTCGGCTCGAGGCGGGACTCGGCTTGGACGTCCCGAGGCATGGAGTCCTTAGCGTTCAAGAGGAGCTACCGCATTGGCGTTCGGACTTGCGACATGGAGATGTTCAGCCAAAGACTACTTGTTGGCTATAAAGAGGCATAATGTATGGAACAATGTACTCTTTTGTGGGCTAGAGAGATCATGAGCGTTGTAGCCAATTGGCATGATGAGTTGGGCTATTCAGAGCCATTGTAACCTTCAGTTCATTATCAATAAAAGAGATTCTTGTTGTATACTATGTTTTCCTTCCGCTGCTTATGTTATCAATTTGAGCTATAAACACTATTGTGAATCTGTTATCTTGCCTTGCACGAGCGCAACTCCAGGCTCGTAGGGCATCACGTCCCAGCGATGACGATGATTCGGGTGAAAACTTGATAATGATGAAGACGGTAACTCGGTCGACAAACGTAAGTATCGAGGTATGATCAAAATTTTTTTACAGTAGCATTAATATTAAATCTACATTGGCTTTTCTGTTAATTTAAAATTTACAATATAATTAAAACTAATATTACGAAAATGCTATTTGCTCCCAAAAAATTTGGGTGATACCATCTTCCATTATGTGGCATATGACATGGTTGCTAACATGACAGCTGACATGGCAAAATTTAACAATAAAATTAATATTAAAATGAACATTAATAGTAAATAAATAATTTAATATTAAATTAATATTGATTAATATTAACATTAATATTAACATTAACATTAGCATTAGCATTAACATTAATATTAATATTGACATTAACAATAATATTAAAAAAATTTGGGTAATTAATTTTTGGGGTTAAAATTTGCCATATCAGCTGTTATGTTATCTGCCATGTCAGATACCACATAATGGGAGATGGCATCACCCAAATATGTTGGGAGCCCAAACGACTAATTGCTAATATTAATACAGTGGCATTACCGTTATTTTTCAATAGATTCGTGACTTGTTCGGTCACACCCCTCCACGAGCGGGTTACATACACCCGCGTAAACGAGGGGTTAAATAGCCTTTTCCAAAGAAGAGAACCCATCCGACTAGAGAGAAACAAAGGAAAGAAGAAGAAGAACAGTCGCAATGGAGAGGAGCAAGATCAACTGCAGCGGATGGGCCGTCATCCCTACCGAGATTCTCTCGATGATACTGGTACTGTCGGGGATGCCGACGGACGAGGTAATGTGCAACGTGGCCCCAGTTTGCCGTTCGTGGTGGAAGGCGCTCAACGGTCCCTTAGACTATTGGTCTAACGTCGACTTGGTACAGTGGTACCGGAGGACCCAGCAAACCGCTGAGATTAGTTTGACCGTAATGAAGCTCGTGGCTCGCAGTGAGGGACATCTAGGGTCCCTCTCCGCGTACAAGCTCGACGAAGCAGCCTTCTCTTTTGCATGTTTAAGGCCAGTGTAAAATTTTATTTGGTCTTATTCTAATACTTTATTTTTTTATTACAAAATTTTACGTATACTTTTGTTAATTTCTATTGATGTTTTCCCATTTTTATAATACAGTGGGAAATTTCTAAGGGTGCTGCACATTTCGAAGTGCGACGTGAGTGATGAAACTTTCGTGAGACACTTGGAGTTTCTCCCTGTGCTGGAAGAACTCGACATTAGCTACTGCCTCTACATCACGTCGACTGGAATAATTTCTGCCGGAAATTATTGCCGCCGTCTGGTCAAGCTGAGTAGGAACATGCCCCCTCCGGATTTTATGCTCAGGAACATGTTCGTGCTGGACACAAAAAACGAGGCAGAGGGAAAGGCCGTGGCTGAATTCGATGCCGCGTCTCGAGCACATTCGGCATGTTCAATGGAGACACGCTGCGATCTATCATATGCAACTACAAGGGTCTTCGCCTGCTCGACATACGTGGATGCTTCAATGTGATCTTCGACGACGAACTCTGGAAAATTTGTTATTCAATACAGACGTTTAAAAAATCCTTTGATAATGTAATCCCAGTACCAGGAGAACCTGTGTACGAGTGGTATAATGATTTAGATATGTTCTATCATTCCTGGGGTGAATGGTGAAAACATTAGCATGCATGCATGCATGCATTTCTTTATATATATTTTTTACTAGTCTACATACAAGATATTTTTTATGAGTTCGATTCTCCATTTTGAGCAAATTTTACTTTTGTCAATACTAATTTTTTACATGATTATTTTTTTTATAAATAAAATGGACTGTGATATAATGACGCCTAAGACGGCTCACTTCTGAGATTTTGACATTTCCCAACACAGATTTTACCATTAATACAATATCTCAGTGTAATCATATCCAAGAGATTTTGCCATTTCCCAACACAGATTTTACCTTATTCAAAATGAATTCTGGCGGTGCAAATTCCACTCATATTAGTGGTATCAGTGCCATTCACCATAATTAATGGTGATCGATACGAAAACATTGGTTTCTTTTTTACAACCCTTTAAAATCTATTTACACAGCCAAACAGCCAAACTAATTCATCTTCACGAGCCTTCAAAACCAATTTATATAGATTCAAAACAAAACTAAACAGCCAAACTATTTAAAATTCACAACCCTACGGGACAGTCCTAAATGTACTATTCTCCGTCTTTTATGTACCATTTTCCGTCCTACATGTATCATTCTCCGTCCTATATTGACCATTCTCCGTCCTACATGTATCATTCTCCGTCCTACATTTACCATTCTCCGTCCTAAATGTACCATTCGCCGTCCTAAATGTACAATTCTCCGTCCAAAATGTACCATTCTCCGTGTTAGAGGAACGGAGAATGACAATTAACAGCCAAACAGCCAAACTAATTCATCTTCACGAGCCTTCAAAACCAATTTATATAGATTCAAAACAAACCTAAACAGCCAAACTATTTAAAATTTACAACCCTACAGAACAGTCATAAATGTACCATTCTCTGTCTTATATGTACCATTCTTCGTCCTACATGTATCATTCTCCGTCCTACCTCCGTCCTAAATGTACCATTCTCCGTCCTATATGGACCATTCTCCGTCCTACATGTATCATTCTCCGTCCTACATTTACCATTCTCCGTCATAAATGTACCATTCGTCGTCCTAAATGTACAATTCTCTATCCTAGATGTACCATTCTCCGTGTTAGAGGAACGGAGAATGGCCATTAACAGTCCCAAAAATTGTTCCATACTAAGTTAAAAAGCATATTAGCACCCAAAAAATATTAACAATAGAAAAATTCTACAGAACCCAAACACCAGACTCGAACCTAGGCCTTCTATGTAAAAGTCAAACATCACAACCAACTAAGCCTGGAAAGACATCAATAATGCTAAGTCTACTACCAAATGCTTACAACACTTTTACAACCTTCACCCATTGCTGACATGTGGGCCATGGCCCACATGTCAGCAATGGTTGAAGGTTGTAAGAGTGTTGTAAGCATTTGGTTGTAACTGTAGCATTATATCCCTAACTTCCAATAAGGAATAGGAAGAGTCGATTTGGAACGTGTATATATATACATAGGGGTCCCCATTCATCTGAGTAGGTTGCACATTTAACATGGCTCCAAAAAGATCATCTGGTTGGGAACCATTGCCAGAGTCTTCTTCCAGTCGTCGCCGAGCCTCTCCGCATGGAGCACCCTCTGCGCCGCCTCTGGCCCATGACTGGCTGGCAGAGGCTGCGGACTTCCTGACCTCCTGCGGGTTGTCACTGGAGGTCATCGCTCGACCTCTTCATCCGGCGCCCAACTTTGACCTGTTGCCGATCACTCCGGAGGAACGGGATTCTCTGGAGAAGAGGGAAGCGTTTTGCCGCCTGTGCCATAGGGCGGGTGTGCGCACCCTGCAGGACTTTGCGGAGATCCTCCGCGAGGCCAGTGAGGGCTAGACTTTTTTTTTTTCATTTTTTACAGTTTTTTGTCCTCCTCTTGTATACTTCTCCGGAGAATGTTCCGGCGACGAAGCTGGGATTTAATGAAATATAATATTTTGTTAACTCAATTTGTTTTCGGCTACAATCAAACTTTTACAACCTTCTGACAACTTACACCCATTTGCTAACTATAGCATTGCTCTTTATAATTAAAAAATCTTGTTACGTCAAATCCATATATCAGCGACGATATCCCCATCAATGACTTGTTACGTCATAGAATTGATTATGTTGCCAGCGTCAATCTTGCCGTCAAATCCATCTTAGATATGATTACAAAGTAAAATAGAGGACAACTTTGAGTGTTTCAATTTTACTCTTTTCGAGTACATAGTCTTCTTATTTTCAAAAAATTAATCAAATATTCGAAACATGGAAATATTGAGATTAAACTTCACATTCTTAAATATTTTGTCAAATTTTTTTAAATAAACATGTTTCCACCACATTTTTTCTGCCAAATTTTTCAATAATTTATACGAAACACGTGGATATATACTAGTAATAATAGTAATAAATTTAATTTTGGAAAGTAGTTTTTAAAATTAGGGTCTCAAAATCCCAAAGATTTATGTAGTGATTTCACATGGATATATACTAGTAATAATAGTAATAAATTTAATTTTGGAAAGTAATTTTTTAAATTTAATAGTAATAAATTCGACCGTCTTATACTAGTAATAATAGTAATAAATTAATTTAAGACTCAAAACTATTCTAATTTTTTCCACTTTCCAAGGTCACATAAGACGGTCGAATTTTCCCTCTACTTCTCTCAAACCCTCTTCCTTCTCCCAAACCCTCTCCCAAACCCTCTTCTAATCAAAATGCCACCGAAGAAACAACGACCGTCGCCGAAGGGGAAGAATCCACAAAGGGATGCGATACAGGCCCGAAGGGCAGAATTTGCAAGGGCGACGAAAACCAAGATTATGGTCGCTAGGGCAGAGGCCGAAAGGGCAGCGACGGAAGCAGCGGCAGCGACGATGAAGGCGGAGGCGGCAACCAAGCCACGTGCAAAAAAGGCTAAAAACACTCATTGTTCGACAAAGACCGAAAAATCTATCTTCAATACAGAGTCATCGGAAGACTCAACTTATGAAGATCGAAGGCGTACTCAAGCGAAGGCTAAGGTGGCAACGGATACAGAGTCATCAGCGTACTCTGTGGATTTTGAATCCTCATCAGAAGAGAAAAATGAAGAGGAAGAGCAATCATCAAATAAGTCCCAGGTTGGAGAGGAGGTAAAAAAATTTAAAGACTCAAAAACTAAGAAGATTTACATTAAATATTTCAAGAAAAAGGCTGTTATGCCTGAAAGATCAATTAAGATGGATGATGTCGAAGACGAAGCTTTCCTGGATATATTAAAATTCTATCAATTGGAGAAACTGAACAAATCCTGTCTTGAAAAAATCTCCCAAACAATAGTAAGAAAATTTTACTCAAATCTTCCGACTGAAATTAAAGAAAAAGAAGAGGATCAACCACTGGTGTTTCTGAGAGGGAAACTGATTAGGGTAAATGCTGCTGTCATCAACGAATTATATGGATTTGATCTAGTTCCTGAGTTTGATATGAAAGATATTGATAATGTTTCCATGACGGATGCAATTCATGAGATTACAGGTGTTTCGATGGGTGCCAAGACCCCTCAAAATGTATACAAAGATCAATTAAAAACTTTGTATAAATTGTTGCATGCCTACGTATCTCAAACACTCAACCCTACTGGACAGAGTTTTCTATCCATCCCGAGAGAGTAAAATTTCTTTATTATATGGAGAAGAAAAAAAGGATGGATATAGGTTCCTACATGTTCAGTAGAATGATGCATCTCGTGGGAAAACCAACTGCAAGGACAACTCTCCCTTTCGGAGGATTTGTATGCTCGATGGCTAATAAACATTCTGTCCCAAGCTTAGCAGGGGATGTTTATATTAAAAACAAAGGCCCCATGAGAAAACTAACCTTCACTCGAATGTTTGGAAAACGGGCAGCAGCTGTAAGCAAACCATCAACATCTGGAAAACCATCAACTTATGGAATCAAAAACACTAAGGACAGGGTTGATGACCTATACAATTTTGTTGCTGCAAACTTTGAGAATGTCTTCAAAGAGATGAAGACTATATCCGACAACCAGAAATTGATTCTGGATAAGATTAACCAGATAGAGGTTGAATTTACTGACCAAGAATAAGATTTTCCTTCTCTCGTGAAGAAGGTAAATGGGGCTAGCCTAAACTCTTATGTAAAAATACACACTGTACACATTGACACTTTAATGCTAGCCATCACTTTGATACTTCTATTTATGTTTCTAGATGTCATTTCTACATATAAAGTGAGTCAATACTGACTATAATTTTTCTTAATCCGTCCCTCAAAGTGTAGGTGAAGGATATTTTGAGAAAGAAGAAGTAGGAAAAAAAGAAAAAGAAACAAGAAGAAGAAGATAGAGACGGCTATGAAGATTCATCTTTTGAGTTTTGAATGTCTCTTATTTCAATTTGGATGTAATATTTGACTTGTAATATGGTTCTGAATATTTGTTGGTCATGGCGGACAAACTAAATTTTGTGTTTGAAATATTGTAAGACTAAACTTTTCGCTTGTACTAAGTGCATAGTTCGTAATTTGTTTTAAAAAATGTAATATGGTCTTGAATTTAGAGTAGGTCTGATATTTATTTGGATTATTGTATTGTGAATTATGCAGGTTCTATGTTGAATTACTAACGTGGATTAGGCAGATTACTGTAACGTAGATTGGGCAGATTACTGTAACGTGAATTATGCAGATTACTGTAATGTGAATTATGCAGTTTATTGGACTTGGAATGAAGTATACTTAATTTGATTATGATTTTTTGGTTGAAGCGTTTATTTGGTTGGCAGTTGGCCTTCATAGATGATATTGATATTTTGGTGTATTCCTTTGATTTGCAGATGCCCATCACAGATTTCATGAGTCTTGGGTGCATTGCTAGGGTTTACAGGTGGCCTCATTACGGATGCATTTCTGGGATCACTAAAACTTTATTTGATTGTAATGTGTTTTGCTTTCTGTAAAAAATCATTACATCGATGCCATCAGTATGAATTCGATGCCAGTGCCTCTTCATCCCTTGTTATTGCTGAAGCAAAATTGTAATCCTGCCTGTTCATCCCTTATTTTTGAGGAAACATAATTGTAATCCTGCATGTTCATCCTTTGTTATTGCCATCAGTACATCGATGCCATCAGTATGAAGTCGATGCCAGTGTAATGCATAATGTAATGTAAGAAAAATTCTCTTTGATAGTAGGTTAATTATATTCAAACATTCGCAAAAAATTTTGTTCAGCTATACAGTGGAAGCCTGATAAAATGATATTCGAATTATCTTGAAAATGATTTAATATTAAATGAATGTACTATGGTAAATGATATTAAAAATACTGTAAATATTTGGTGAAAAAAATATGAGATACTTGAACATTTCCAGTCCTAAATGTACCATACTTTGTTAAAAGCACAGAGTGTCCGTTCTCCGTTTTCAAAGAACGGAGAATGGCCATTCTCCTTGAGAATGGCCATTCTCCGTGTTAAAAGCAAAGAGAACGGCCATTCTTCGTCCATTCGCCGTGTGAAAAGCAAAGAGAATGGCCATTCTCCGTCTATTCGCCGTGTTAAAAGCAAAGAGAACGGCCATTCTTCGTCCATTCCCCGTGTAAAAATCAAAGAGAATGGCCATTCTCCGTCTATTCGCCGTGTTAAAAGCAAAGAGAATGGCCATCCTCCGTGTTAAAAGCAAAGAGAATGGCTATTCACCGTCCAAATAAAATATTCTCTTCGAAAAAATTATCATTAGAAAAGTAAAAAATATTTCGTCCGATCAATACAGATTTTTTTTTTAAATAAGTGAGCAGATGATCCGCCCGACCTCAGAAGCAGGTTTCCTCAGTTCACCACCACCACCGTGACATGTAGCTTTATTAACAAAATATAAAATTATTAGATGAAAAATAAGATTTCTGACAATGGCATGGACAGTAAAATTAGAGCGGCGCCGCTGGTACTTCTTCTTGTTCGAGGAGGTTTCGACGACGTCCGACGCGAAGCGGACCGATTCTTCTCGACGCAGCTGGTACTCCTCGTTGTTCTAGGAGGGCTCGACGACGTTCGACGCGATCCGGACCGATTCTTATTTCCTTCTTCATCTCCGTTTCTCTTTCCACCACAACCACCAACACCACCACCACGACGGCCTGTAACCAAAAAAAATTACGAAATATTAAATTGGATGGACTTTTGAGAGAGTAAATATGAGTTAATTTAGGGTGTTCATTAAAAAAATTAAAGTGAAGAATGACCTGCTAAAGCAAGTTACCAACAGGTCAAAAGTCTAAATCAGCATTAAATGATGTTTCTACACTATTATTCAATCCGAACCATTGGATCAACATCCAACGGTCCAGATTTCGGATGTATCGATACATCCATTTCCAGCGGATGTATTGTAGAACGACCCATATATATATATATATATATATATATATATATATATATATATATATATATATATATATATATATATATATATATAAGATATTAATTTAATTGTTAGGGTTAATTAATTCAGTTTAATTTGTTTAAATTGTCTACTAATTAATGAATTTTGGTTTTATTAATAATTTAATCAATAAAAAATTAGTTATAATTTTATTTGTTTAATAATTTAATCAATAAAAAATAATTATAATTTTATTTGTTTAATTATGATAATTAATGTATTTTTTAATTACGATAGTTAATGTATTTTCGTTTAATTATATGTCAATTTTATATTATATTTAAAAAAAATATTATGGCAATTAATTTAATTATAACAGTTAATGATTTTTTGTGTTTAATTACCGTAATTAATTTAATTTTGGGTTATCATATTTTCAACTCCAATTTCTACTTTCAACCACCACCCACACAACCAAACTCTTTTTCTCTCCACTTTCAACAATCATCCAAACACTAATGTCACGCCCCAGAACCAGAATACTGGAGAGCGGAGGAATGACTCAGCCAGCTACGTATTACGGGTAGATGAATACCGTATAATACGATCAATGCTGTCTAACAAGACGAGGGGGTGCATACTACATGAAAGTCTCCCTATGGTCACTTCACATCTATTGTCTCAATCATTCAAACAAGAAACAGAAAATAGAGAATATGTAAGATAAAGCAGTAAGGCGTCCCAAACGCTCAGTCAAAATGTTCTTGATATCTGGTTTTACAAAACACAGCTAGATGATGTAGTCAGTATACACAATTGTTATCAGCTGCAGCCTGACTTAGTTACAATTATGCAAAAATAGGTACAAGACAATCTGACTAACATGTCGGTGCCAAACGACAAAGTATAAAGTATTTAACAAAACGAGCGGAAAAGTAAGAAAACCCACTCGAGCCCTCCTGCGATCATTCCTCTAGTGTTGACCATCGTTGAGGTAGAAGTAAGCTGGATCCTCGGGGACCGGCTCTAAATCTGGCCATGCAAAACCAGAGAGGTTAGACCTCTAACAGCAAGTACCGCAAGGAAGCACGATATGAGGGATTAAAACCAGTAATGAGAAAATATGATAAATAGATCTCTGCTTTCTACTGGGATTCACATAGTATCACGACACTTCGAACCAACCTCCCAACCAAACAAGGACAGAAGTTGGCACGTCATGTCCTGACATTCTGATCATCTCAGTTAGGTAACAGAGGACATACAGTACACAAACAAATTAATTTAAACGGCCATTCAACTACTACGGCTTGCTACTGTGAGTTCCAAGTTATCCTAGAATTATGTAATAGGGATTCCTCAGTTCTTACTATGTACAAGCAAGGCTAGTTTACCCAGTCAATCAATTGCGCCAATCATGAATTAGACGAGTCCCAGCAGGACGCCCGTCATCAATATATAATATACAATAGATAATATAACCAGATACCGCTCCCTGTCCGTGTGGCAGATTTGCAGTATCTGTGGGGACCAGCCGGCCTGTCGGGCACTACTAGTCCCAAGAGGGCTGCCATGTAAGAATTCGAGAATCCATTCTCTTCATGCAATCATTATTTTATTTAACTTAATAGTCTCTACGTTGAGTGAAATCCCATGCCGTGGATCATGGTCATTCAAATGAGTACTTTCGTACAAGTACGATATGCCCAACTCTACAACGATACCCGTGCGGTTAGGTTGTAGGTCTTACATAGCGTAATGCAACAATCAAAACTAACCACGGAATAATCATGCCTTGACCATAAAGTACACATGCTGCTTTTGTAAAATAAATAAATAAATAAATAAATTGAAGCCTGCATGTGCATGTATGTCAATATTCGGGATCAGCCAGTCGATTACAATAGTTCATAGTTAATATGAACGTGTCTCATTCATTCAATTTAATAAGACGACTAGCCAGTCTCTTAGTTCCAACTAGGAACGCATGATCAATTATTAGTCAAAGTAACAGTCGGGGTCAATTCGTGACGAGGCATGAAAGTCAAATTAGTATTAAGCATGGTCGAGTCTATAACTAGCATAAAATAGTTGGTAACACATTCTTGAAGCCAAAAAAAATATCTATAACTTTCATGTTGGGATTTGAAAGAAATTCTAGCCATAATTCAGTCAAAATAGGACATATAACAGTCAGAAACAACCAAAATAGGCATATGCGGCCTATTCTGCGACATGCATGCGGACCTACTGCGACATACGGCTCATGCAGCCCTACTGCGACACCATATGCGGCTCAACTGCGACATACAGCTCATGCGGCCCAACTGCGACACCATGCGGCTCAACTGCGACATGTGTCCCATGCGGCCCAATTGCGACACCATGCGGCTCAACTGCGACATGTGCCCCATGCGGCTCATTCGCGGCATCATGCGGCTCAACTGCGACATGTGCCCCATGCGGCTCATTCGCGGCATCATATGCGGCTACTGCGATATGCGGCCTCATACGGCCCAACCGCGACATCTATGCGGCTCTACTGCGACATACGGCCTCATGCGGCCCAACCGCGACATCTATGCGGCTCTATTGCGACATGCGGTCTCATGCGGCCCAACCGCGACATCTATGCGGCTCTACTGCGACATGCGGCCTCATGCGGCCCAACCGCGACATCTATGCGGCTCTACTGTGAAATGTGGTTCATGCTGCAGATGAACATAGAAGTTTGACCAAAATTATTTTGGCCATAACTTTCTCAAAATAAATCGGAATCTAACTTTTCAAAAGCCAAACTTTAGTAGAATTAAATTCTCTACAACATGGAACCACTTATTTTCGAAAACAACAGAGTTTGATAGATTAAAACCATAAAATCCATACGAAAACTAAAACTTAAAACTTAGATCTACACCCAACCATCCATGGAAATCAAGAACTTCAAGACCTAAACTTGTAGAGGATGAGAAGATGAACAACATAGACTAAAAATAAATAGGGATGCATGAAATCCCTCATGGTGTACAAGATGTACTTGCCTCTCACAAGTGGGTTAGGGTTTGGTGGAGAAGTAAATGTGAATGAATGAAGAGAGAGAATGAAAGAAGAACTTTTATATCAAGGTCAAGTGGATCTCCACGATTCATTCTCTCCACCAAATCCAAGCCATCCATTCCTTTCCATGTTGAACCAAACCACACCAAATTGGTTTACCATGAACCGAAATGAACCAAGAGCCAAGAAAAAGCAGAAAATAAAATACAAAAAAATTAATAAGCACGAAATTGAAGAATTTAAATACAGAACAAATGCATGATAAATATTAAATAAATACGTATTCTGGGAACGGGAAGTGACATCTCTACCCTCCTTAGAAAAAATTCTGTCCTCGGAATTTCAAATCCAAGCAGGATAGGAAAAACCGAGCTGATCTAGGTACAAAAAACTTGAGCAAGCAATCATTCTTCAATGTTTAACTAGCATATAACATATCTATATTAACAATCTACGATATCAAGTAGTTCTATCTATGAGGTGACAAGCATGAGGGGTTAAGGCAATCAAGGTACACGGGAAAAAATATACCTTGTGAGTCAAACAGATGTGGATACCGTGATCGGATATCATCCTCACGTTTTCACGTTGACTCTCCTAATGAGTGATGACCCCAAGCAACCCGGACAAGGCTAATTGTTCGATTCTTGAGTATCTTCTCTCTCCGGTCCAAAATGGACACCGGCTGCTCCTCGTAAGACAAGTTGGTACCAACAACCAACTCAGAATGATCAAGGATATGGCTGGGGTCCGATACATACCTTCGCAATTGAGATACATGAAACACGTCATGCACCTCTCGTAACGAAGATGGAAGGGATAAACGATAAGCAACATCGCCTACCCTATCAAGGATAACGAATGGTCCTACGTATCGCGGACTCAACTTTCTGCGAACGCCAAATCTAATGACCCCACGGGTAGGTGAGATTCGCAAGAACACGTGGTCCCCAACAGAAAACTCTAGCGGTCTACGATGCTGGTCCGCCCAATGACGATGCCGGTCCTGTGCAACTCGAAGTCGCTCTCTAATTCCTTTGACCAATTCAACTGTCTGAACAGTCATTTCTGGGCCTAACATCTTCCTCTCCCCGATATCATCCCATGCTAGTGGCGATCTACACTTCTTACCATATAGAGCTTCGAATGGCGTCATCTGGATACTGGCTTGATAACTGTTGTTGTATGAAAACTTAACTAAGTGCAGGTGGCTCTCCCAAGATCCTCCAAAATCTAGGGTGCAAGCTCGCAACATATCTTCTAAAGTCTGAATTGTTCTTTCTGATTGCCCGTCTGTCTGTGGATGGTAAGCCGTGCTAAATCTTAACTTGGTGCCCAGACTATGATGTAAGCTCTTCCAGAAATGTGATGTAAAATGGGTATCTCTGTCGGACACAATACTGACAGGGACTCCATGCTGCTTGACTATCTGTTGAATATACAACTCTGCCAACTTTTCTGTAGATTGCCCTACTCTGAAAGGGAGAAAGTGTGCCACCTTTATAAGCCGATCTACTATCACCCAAATAGCATCTTTGCCACTTGGTGATCTCGGTAAACCGGTCACAAAGTCCATTGTGATGTGCTCCCACTTTCATTCCAGGATAGGAAGTGGCTGTAATAACCCAGCTGGCCTCTGCTGTTCTGCCTTTACTTGCTGATATACCAAGCAACGAAAAACGAATCTAGCTATCTCCCTCTTCATCCCGTTCCACCAGAAGTGCTGCTTGATATCTTGGTACATCTTAGTCCCTCCAGGGTATATAGAATACTGGGAACTGTGAGCTTCTGCCATCACTTCCTGTCTGATATCTCCACTAGGCACACATAGGCGTGATCCAAACCTAAGCGTACCGTCTTCGTGGATTTGCATCTCCTTCCTGAGCCCTGACTCACATTCTGTCCTAAGCTTCTGAATCCTTGGGTCCTGTGCCTGAGCTGCCTTGATCCTATCTACCAAGTCGGATTGAACTCGTAGACTCGCCAGAATTCCTACATCACTAGGAAGTATAACCTCGATGCCCATCTCCTGAAGGTCTTCTAAAATGTGCTTCTGTGTTGTCAACATAAATGCGCCGCCTCTCCTGCTAAGAGCGTCTGCTACCACATTAGCCTTGCCTGGATGATACTGAAGCTCCACGTCATAATCCTTGATCAACTCCAACCATCTTCTCTGTCTCATGTTCAGTTCCTTCTGAGTAAAGATGTACTTCAGACCTTTATGGTCCGTGTACATATCCACTCGATCACCATATAAGTAATGCCTCCATAGCTTCAAAGCAAATACTACTGCCGCCAACTCCAAGTCATGAGTTGGATAATTTTTCTCGTGGTCCTGAAGCTGCCTAGATGCATACGCTATCACCTTTCCATGCTGCATGAGGACACATCCAAGTCCTTTACCTGACGCATCACAATATACTGTAAAACCTCCGGGTCCAACTGGCAATGTAAGAATAGGCGCTGATATCAACTTCTGCTTTAAGGTGTCAAATGATGCCTGGCACTCTGCCGACCAGACGAATGTCACATCCTTCCGTGTCAAGCGGGTCATGGGTGCTGAAAGTCTTACAAAATCCGATACGAATCTCCTGTAATATCCTGCCAATCCCAAGAAACTCCGTACATCAGCTACGGTCTTGGGTACTGGCCAGCTCTCTACTGCTTCTACCTTCTTGGGATCTACTGCTACTCCAGCTCCTGATATGATATGACCCAAAAATAAAATATGATCCGTCCAGAACTCACACTTGCTGAGCTTGGCATACAACTGGTTCTCCCTCAGAACCTGCAATACTGTCCTGAGGTGGTCTTCATGCTCCTCTTCACTGGCAGAGTACACAAGAATGTCATCGAGAAATACTACGACAAACTGATCTAGGTATGGCATAAAGATGAGGTTCATCAAGTCCATAAATATTGCTGGAGCATTGGTCAAACCAAACGGCATTACCAAGAATTCATAATGCCCATACTTCGACCTGAATGCTGTCTTGGGAATATCCTCCTTCCGAACCCTCACTTGATGATACCCTGAACGAAGATCTATCTTGGAGAAAACTCTAGCCCTGCTCAACTGATCAAATAAGTCGTCGATCCTGGGTAATGGGTACTTGTTCTTTACTGTTGCCGCGTTAAGCTTCCTGTAATCAATGCACAATCTGGATGATCCATCCTTCTTTCCTACAAGTACCACTGGTGCTTCCCATGGCGATATGCTAGCTTGGATGAACTTCTTCTCCTTCAGTTCCTCTATGTGCTGATATACCTTGGTCTGCTCTGAATCCGCCATTCTGTAAACTCGATCTGATATCGATTTAGTTCCAGGTGCCAATTCTATACTGAACTCAATATCCCTAACCGGTGGTAGACCTGAAAGTTCTTCAGGAAATACATCCAGAAAATCTTCAACTACCTTCGGAACTTGAACTTCTTCTATTGTCGTCACTACTCCCTGCTCTTGTTGAGTTGCCACTGATCTGAATAAGGTGAACCTCTTCATGCATAGAATATCAAAAGATACACTCCCTCTACGATAATCTATTATCGCATGACTGTCTTTCAGCCAGTCCATGCCTAAGATAACGTCAAAATTTCCAACAGGAAATTCTATCAACCGGGCGGGTAAGGAATGCCCGCAAACTACAATGCTACACGCTAGAATAACTCTACTAACTCCTACGAGCCCATTGCCAGTGAGTATATTCAACCTCCCTGGCAATGCCTCGAACTCCATTCCTAGCCGTGTCACAAATTGTGCAGATATAAATGAGTGTGATTGTAGTGCCCCGTCCCGCTCAGTCAATCGGAGGAATCGAAACGCCGACGGCGTTCGGACTTGGCCTTGCGACGGCCGTTGAAGACATCGCTCAGGTGGGGTAGTTTCGGTGAACTTGCCTCATCTTTGCCTTCACATAATAAATCGTATTTTCAACTTGCACAAGTAGGCTTAATAATAAAAGAGATGAATCCACATAGCTAAGGGAATAATCCCGATGGGTCAAAATGAGTTAGAACATGGAAAACGTCCCACGGTCGGCTTAGAGTTGCTGCACGGCGTGCTTTGAAAATGACACTCGGTCCTTCGTCCCGTGGCTTGGGAGAAGGAAAGTTGGCCTTCGACACAAAGTTATGAAATAGCCTAAGTCATAGGCGTCGCCTACGTGAATGCTTGTTAAAGCATGCACGGTCCCATCGTCCAGGGCTTGGCATAGCCCTGGCTTGTCCAAGAGTTAAGTGCGTCGCATGACTGCTGGCGTAAGTCTAAGCACCCAAATAACTTGGTCGTCCAAAGTTGAGTACGTGCACGGCACGTTCCCTCGGAGCAAGGCTCGGTGCAGCCTTTGTTCGTTAAGTGTAGGCTTGAGTAAATTAGGCAAAGTTATGCCGGTCGATCTAAGTCATTCCAAGTACTGTCCCGCTTATTCTGCGGTTGTCAGGTTAAATAGTCCCACGATCCCAAAGCCCGTCATATAAAGTATGACTTGGGCAATAACTTCACGTAGAACAGAAGTCGGTTTGAGGCACGATTGCACGATCCTAGAGTTTTTAAAGGCACGGGCCACGATTGATTAGTTGAGTTTTGGAAAGTGTCTAAATAAGTTGTTGTCTTGAGTTAAAAGAAAGAAAGAAAGAAAGAAATGCTCACGACTGGGTCGTTGAGGCAAGAAAGAACAATGCTCGCGACTACGGGTCGTCGAGGCAAGATCCCAGATGGGAGAAATGGCACTAAAAGAGAGGAATGGCACTAAAAGAGATGGTAACACCAGAAGTGAATGACTATGTGAGACGTCAGTTTGAGTCGGTCTTGCATGGTCATGGACAACTTGTCGACAAGGTAGAGTTTCCCCGAATCGGCAACCTGTGGCGCCACGGGACCGATTGCGGCCTAAGGAAACATAAAGGCTCTGGGAGCCAAGCTGCGCCTGGGGCAATGTATTCGGTGGACGCGGAATAGGGCTAGCTACCCAAAGAAGGTCCATCCTATACTCAGCAAAAAGGAGTCCACTATGGCTCTGGGAGTCAGTGACCAAATCATATAGATGAGTCGGCATAGCGGCAGATCCGCGGGTATGCCTTTGGATTGAGTTGAGTTGTCGAAGGTGTATACAAGCTAGAATACAAGTGTTGGACTTAAAGAATGGCTACAACATAGGCGACGTGCTTCGGCACGAGATGTGGCATTGAGTCTTGAGTTGTCGGCATATAGTTGCATAAGTTGGTTGAGTTGTTTGAGTGTAAGTCGGGAAACCGCCGCAAGGCAAAGTCAGTTGTGTGACACTAAACCCACAAGTCTTGATTGGGTCAGTTGGCGATCAAAGTAACAAAGGGGCCGCGAGGCGGCGATATGGTTGAGTCGCACCGAGTTGCGAGGCACGGCACAAAGGAGTTATAGCACGATTGTAAGGAAATTGGGTACTACCGCGTAGTTGCGTCTCTGATTCTGGCCGAAAGGCAAGCACGACCTGATAGGTTAACGTTGTGGCACGAGAAGTGGTCTAGAGGCAAAGTATGAGTAACGTTGACATTGCAAGCACGGGATGGTTTTGACACACAAGTTGCGCCAAGGCGCCGGTCCTAAAACTGAACCTAAGGCAAGAGTAGAAAGACAATCGAAAAGGGATTTAAGCTGCACAAAGTAAATGAACGTGTAGGTTTTGTATGGGTGGGCGAGAAGCTCACTCCACCAGTACAGTGGTACTGACACCCACACAGTGTTTCATGTGCAGGCACAGGTAGAAGCTCGTGGCGCGGAGTTCGCTTGGATGCGTCGAGGCACGGAGTTCCTTGGCGATTCGAAGCGTGCGGCCGCATGGAGTAAAGACTTATACGGGACATAATGTATGGACATCGCCTTCCGAAGCTTCCGCTGGATCGATAAATATTGAGAGATGAGAGAGAGAGAGAGCAGAGTGAACTTGTAATGAGAGAAAAGTGAGCTTGAGTGAGCATGAGAGACTTGTAACATTGGCCTTGCGCCCCAAATGTAACCGTTGTTCCAATATCAATAAAGAGTTTCTTTTGAATAACTTGTGTTTGGTTCTTATTCCGCTGCTATAAATCAATGTCTCTGCACGGGACTTCTGTGCGACGACCTCGTCGCAGCCGCTGAAATCGGCCGTTATGGAACCCGCCTTGCACGAGCGCAATCTAGGCTCGTGCGGCATCATGCCTTAGCGAGGACGATCGCTCCTATGGGAGCGGGGCATGACATAATGGTATCAGAGCACGGCTTTACGTCCTTGGACTATCGATTGAATTCTTTAACTCGTTGTTTTCGCAAACTCTGTTGCTTCCGCAAAAGTTGATATCGTTGGTGCGCTCTCTCTCAAATGACCCATGGGATGTCCATACAATAAGTCTATCTATTTTGCAAAATATAGGTGAACAGTTTTTGATAAGAAAACAAAAAGATGGTTTACGTAAGCACGGTTGGCTAAGTCGGGCTGGACATATACACCAAAGTTGCGTCGACCTTAGAAAAGTCGAGTGCGGGAATTGAATAGCGTCGAGCTAGAATGAGTTGAACTTGATTGAGTAAAGTAAGATGAGTATCGATAGGGGTGCTATCGAGCAACGATATCGTCGGTACGATATAGATAAGCGTGCTTAGGTTTTGAGGAATGGTTCGAACGGGATTCGAAGAAGTCGATTTTGAATCAAATAATAAGTTGAGGATTTGTTGAATGACTTCATTCCGGAGTGGTGTATGCGATAGGCTCAGGGATGTCGAACGATGCGAATTGAGGAAAATAAGTTGGTCGATGACTTAAGATGGACGGATGAAGAATACGTGAAATTGGTTGGAGGAAATTGATATCGTAAATGATTCGAGGGAAAATGATCGGAATTGGTGTTATGAATGTCGAGGAGACTATCCAGTTGGACGATAACATCATTCGCACTACTCGAAATTGGTTGCAAAGGAAGATCGTCAGGTTACGTATATCGTCGATGGTATTGAGGCGTATCAAAGATCGATATGCGATAACTCGGGGGTACTCTGATTCGGCGAAGGACGATCGTGCAAGTGTTATGGTTCGGTTGGATGCAATACTTAGGACTTTGGTTGAGATGAATGTTAGATGCAAATGAAGGTGTCTTGATGGTTACGCGAATAACCACAACGTCGACATTCTTGTCTTGCGCGAGCACAACTTTAGCCTCGCACATGCGTTGCGTCGGATTTGAGGCGATCGTTCCGCGTGAGCGCTGACATGGTGATTCATGTCGCGGGAACAATCGGACTCGGAAGATCAGGACGCGACAACTTTGATTGTCTCGACTTGTCGGTTTGATGCGAAGGAAGATTCGAGGATGCTTTGACTTGTGATCGATGAATGAAATGAACTTGAGGATTGAGTAGGTCCAATCCGCGCATCGAGAATGAATTAGTCTAGACACAAAACAAGAGTTACGTCCCGATGAGACTGACTATCTCGCGGGAGCGTGCATGGTGATTCATGCCCACCGCGGTTAATCTGACTCGCGTGAGATCGGGGCGCAACACGTTGTTAAGCTAGACGACCTTGTGATCGGTTTCGTGAATTGGAATAGACGACTTCGGAAATGTAAAATGTGGATTATGGTTTAGCGGCGAATTACGTAGTAACGTGCTTGACTTGGAAGGATTTGATAGGCAGATTATGTCGAACGTGTTCGAAGAGATAGACTATGCGAAATGGTTTGTTGAACGAGCGATATTAATACGTCGGAGAATTTGGTCGAACGCGAGTTGTTGTAGGATGGCTTTACCGAATGACTCGGACCCCGTACGACGAATGTTGGGATGTGCGTAGGAAATCGATGCTCGATGTTTAGAAATCGAAGTGATGCAAGCTTGGGTAGAAAAACCCGTACTATCAACTTGGTTTGACCTTAGGATGGGGTCAGTGTTGATATTGTTGTTTGGGAACTATGATTCTAATACTGACGAATGACTTTAGCCAAAAGACATGGCCTAGCGAATAGGCGGACGTCCCGGCCCAAAGCGATAGAAGTTATGGTGGCACCACTCGCGAGCTCGGTTGAGATGTATGTATATCAGGGACGCTTGAATACGTGCACGAATCCGACTCGAGTGGCGATGGCAGATTCTCTATCACAAGGCTTGGCTGAAATGCATGTATTTTGGGGACGCCTAGAATATGTGCACGATCCAACCAAGTGATATGTTGAATCAAGTGAGACTTGAGGAATGGAAAAGTGTTGAGGATTTTGAAATAGAGATTCGAAGAAAAGATTGAGGGTAGTGCGAGCGTGGCTCGGATTGAGGAAACGCATAGGCGTAGTGTATGCGAGAGTTCTAGAAAGGCAAGTAAAGTGGTAAGTCAATAAGTAAGTACTCAGTAAGTCTCGAGGACGAGACTTATTCTGAGTGGTGTATGTTGTAGTGCCCCGTCCCGCTCAGTCAATCGGAGGAATCGAAACGCCGACGGCGTTCGGACTTGGCCTTGCGACGGCCGTTGAAGACATCGCTCAGGTGGGGTAGTTTCGGTGAACTTGCCTCATCTTTGCCTTCACATAATAAATCGTGTTTTCAACTTGTACAAGTAGGCTTAATAATAAAAGAGATGAATCCACATAGCTAAGGGAATAATCCCGATGGGTCAAAATGAGTTAGAACATGGAAAACGTCCCACGGTCGGCTTAGAGTTGCTGCACGGCGTGCTTTGAAAATGACACTCGGTCCTTCGTCCCGTGGCTTGGGAGAAGGAAAGTTGGCCTTCGACACAAAGTTATGAAATAGCCTAAGTCATAGGCGTCGCCTACGTGAATGCTTGTTAAAGCAT
Organism: Iris pallida; assembly: GCA_029216955.1. NCBI lineage: Eukaryota > Viridiplantae > Streptophyta > Magnoliopsida > Asparagales > Iridaceae > Iris > Iris pallida. The sequence continues at coordinate 4,010,153 of JANAVB010042218.1, read as the reverse complement.
GCACGGTCCCATCGTCCAGGGCTTGGCATAGCCCTGGCTTGTCCAAGAGTTAAGTGCGTCGCATGACTGCTGGCGTAAGTCTAAGCACCTAAATGACTTGGTCGTCCAAAGTTGAGTACGTGTACGGCACGTTCCCTCGGAGCAAGGCTCGGCGCAGCCTTTGTTCGTTAAGTGTAGGCTTGAGTAAATTAGGCAAAGTTATGCCGGTCGATCTAAGTCATTCCAAGTACTGTCCCGCTTATTCTGCGGTTGTCAGGTTAAATAGTCCCACGATCCCAAGGCCCGTCATATAAAGTATGACTTGGGCAATAACTTCACGTAGAACAGAAGTCGGTTTGAGGCACGATTGCACGATCCTAGAGTTTTTAAAGGCACGGGCCACGATTGATTAGTTGAGTTTTGGAAAGTGTCTAAATAAGTTGTTGTCTTGAGTTAAAAGAAAGGAAGAAAGAAAGAAATGCTCACGACTGGGTCGTTGAGGCAAGAAAGAACAATGCTCGCGACTACGGGTCGTCGAGGCAAGATCCCAGATGGGAGAAATGGCACTAAAAGAGAGGAATGGCACTAAAAGAGATGGTAACACCAGAAGTGAATGACTATGTGAGACGTCAGTTTGAGTCGGTCTTGCATGGTCATGGACAACTTGTCGACAAGGTAGAGTTTCCCCGAATCGGCAACCTGTGGCGCCACGGGACCGATTGCAGCCTAAGGAAACATAAAGGCTCTGGGAGCCAAGCTGCGCCTGGGGCAATGTATTCGGTGGACGCAGAATAGGGCTAGCTACCCAAAGAAGGTCCATCCTATACTCAGCAAAAAGGAGTCCACTATGGCTCTGGGAGTCAGTGACCAAATCATATAGATGAGTCGGCATAGCGGCAGATCCGCGGGTATGCCTTTGGATTGAGTTGAGTTGTCGAAGGTGTATACAAGCTAGAATACAAGTGTTGGACTTAAAGAATGGCTACAACATAGGCGACGTGCTTCGGCACGAGATGTGGCATTGAGTCTTGAGTTGTCGGCATATAGTTGCATAAGTTGGTTGAGTTGTTTGAGTGTAAGTCGGGAAACCGCCGCAAGGCAAAGTCAGTTGTGTGACACTAAACCCACAAGTCTTGATTGGGTCAGTTGGCGATCAAAGTAACAAAGGGGCCGCGAGGCGGCGATATGGTTGAGTCGCACCGAGTTGCGAGGCACGGCACAAAGGAGTTATAGCACGATTGTAAGGAAATTGGGTACTACCGCGTAGTTGCGTCTCTGATTCTGGCCGAAAGGCAAGCACGACCTGATAGGTTAACGTTGTGGCACGAGAAGTGGTCTAGAGGCAAAGTATGAGTAACGTTGACATTGCAAGCACGGGATGGTTTTGACACACAAGTTGCGCCAAGGCGCCGGTCCTAAAACTGAACCTAAGGCAAGAGTAGAAAGACAATCGAAAAGGGATTTAAGCTGCACAAAGTAAATGAACGTGTAGGTTTTGTATGGGTGGGCGAGAAGCTCACTCCACCAGTACAGTGGTACTGACACCCACACAGTGTTTCATGTGCAGGCACAGGTAGAAGCTCGTGGCGCGGAGTTCGCTTGGATGCGTCGAGGCACGGAGTTCCTTGGCGATTCGAAGCGTGCGGCCGCATGGAGTAAAGACTTATACGGGACATAATGTATGGACATCGCCTTCCGAAGCTTCCGCTGGATCGATAAATATTGAGAGATGAGAGAGAGAGAGCAGAGTGAACTTGTAATGAGAGAAAAGTGAGCTTGAGTGAGCATGAGAGACTTGTAACATTGGCCTTGCGCCCCAAATGTAACCGTTGTTCCAATATCAATAAAGAGTTTCTTTTGAATAACTTGTGTTTGGTTCTTATTCCGCTGCTATAAATCAATGTCTCTGCACGGGACTTCTGTGCGACGACCTCGTCGCAGCCGCTGAAATCGGTCGTTATGGAACCCGCCTTGCACGAGCGCAATCTAGGCTCGTGCGGCATCACGCCTTAGCGAGGACGATCGCTCCTACGGGAGCGGGGCGTGACAGTGATGCTCCTGAATCAAACAATGCTACTGCAGGATATGAGGCGACGAGAATATTACCTGCCACAACATCTCCCGATGCTAATGCCTCCTCCAAGGACAGAGTGAATGCCTGCCCTCGACCTCCTTGTTGGTTCCCATGCTGTGGCCTAGCCTGGTGCTGCTGCTGGCCCCTTCCCTGATGATGCTGGGGTGGTCTATGCTGGTGCTGTTGCATCGACGGTCCCTGCTGCCGAAACATCTGAGCTTGCGGTATTAACGGACGCTGGGCCAATGGTCTCACTGCCACTGCTGGTCCTCGATACTGTTCTGCCCCTGGTGCTGGCAGAGCAGGAAACTGCTGCGCTGGTCCTCCTGACCTTGAATTCATGGGACATGTGGTAACCCGATGATCTGGATTTCCACATATCAAACACAGCCCGTTCAATGTCCGACATACATCTCTAGTGTGTCCTACCTTCCCACAATAAATGCAGTCTGTCGGGGGTTGCTGGTTCTTCTTCTGTTGCTGCTGCTGCCTGGGTGGTGCTGGCCCTCGCATCGCCACATCGTGGATGCGAATGCCAGGAGACGGTACTGTTGTTCGGGGAGCTGCTCCCCCTCCTCCTTCAATCTGACTGTGGGATCTCTTCTGACCTCCAGTCCTTGCCGTGATCCTCTGAACGGTGATCTCATGCCTTCGGGTTGCCGTCAATACCTCATCAAAATTCTGGTAATTGTGTCCCTCTATCAATTGCAAGAGCTCAAGATGAAACCCTTGCTGAAATCTCATAGCCCTCTGGCTCTCTGTCGCTACCATCTCTGGGGCGAACCTACTCAATCTGCAAAACTCCGCTGCGTAAGCATCTACCGTCTTGCCGGCCTGCTTGAGGTTGATAAACTTCTGTTGTAGCTCAAACTGCGCCATAACTCCATAGTACTTCGTCTTGAATCTTGCTGTGAAATCGTCCCAAACAACAGGACGTCTGATACCTACTTCCTCTGATTCCCACCAATCACATGCGAGATCCTGAAGTAACAACTTCACTTGATCCACACATTCTTCTGCCGGCACCTTAGCTGCTGTCAGAATAGCCTCAATATCCTTAAGCCATGCATCTGCTGAGATGGCATCTTCCGTGCCCTCGAAACGACGGGGGTTGTACTTACAAAACCTGGCTGATGCTCCGAAATCTGGCCTCGCCCCTCTTTCCAATGCCGTCTGCAACCCTTGGTTGAGTAGTACGTTCTGCTCCTGCAACTGAGCGTGCATGTGCTGCTGGGCTAACATCTGATGTTGTTGGGTAGCCATCATTCCTCTCATGATCTCCAGAAGGGCTGGTGTGTCCACTTCCACAGGGGTAGGTAGAACTGTTGGTGGTGGTGGAACATCCGGATACTGCGGTCCAGCTGCTGCTTCCACTATTACTTCTTCTTGGATGGTCTCTTGAGTTAGTACCGGCCCTTGTTGCTGACCAACATGGTCAGGTTGTCCGTGTTGCTCTTGTTGTTGTTGTTGCCCAGTCCTGACAGATGCGGACGAGGTGCCCCTAAGAAAAGGGACAAGAGAACAATCAAATGACCGGACAGGAAAGATCAATGAAGTCAAAGGATACTGGAATGTTAATCTAGGGTTGAGAACAACGAATCATGAGATCAAGGGGGAACATGTGTGATTAAGACATCCTATAAATCAAAACATCCCACAAGTTTGAAACCAGACCTGCATGGGCCACCACTAAAACCTTGTCACGCCCCAGAACCAGAATACTGGAGAGCGGGGGAATGACTCAGCCAGCTACGTATTACGGGTAGATGAATACCGTATAATACGATCAATGCTGTCTAACAAGACGAGGGGGTACATACTACATGAAAGTCTCCCTATGGTCACTTCACATCTATTGTCTCAATCATTCAAACAAGAAACAGAAAATAGAGAACATGTAAGATAAAGCAGTAAGACGTCCCAAACGCTCAGTCAAAATGTTCTTGATATCTGGCTTTACAAAACACAGCCAGATGATGTAGTCAGTATACACAATTGTTATCAGCTGCAGCCTGACTTAGTTACAATTATGCAAAAATAGGTACAAGACAATCCGACTAACATGTCGGTGCCAAACGACAAAGTATAAAGTATTTAACAAAACGAGCGGGGAAGTAAGAAAACCCACTCGAGCCCTCTTGCGATCATTCCTCTAGTGTTGACCATCGTGGAGGTAGAAGTAAGCTGGATCCTCGGGGACCGGCTCTAAATCTGACCATGCAAAACCAGAGAGGTTAGACCTCTAACAGCAAGTACCGCAAGGAAGCACGATATGAGGGATTAAAACCAGTAATGAGAAAATATGATAAATAGATCTCTGCTTTCTACTGGGATTCACATAGTATCACGACACTTCGAACCAACCTCCCAACCAAACAAGGACAGAAGTTGGCACGTCATGTCCTGACATTCTGATCATCTCAGTTAGGTAACAGAGGACATACAGTACACAAACAAATTAATTTAAACGGCCATTCAACTACTACGGCTTGCTACTGTGAGTTCCAAGTTATCCTGGAATTATGCAATAGGGATTCCTCAGTTCTTACTATGTACAAGCAAGACTAGTTTACCCAGTCAATCAATTGCGCCAATCATGAATTAGACGAGTCCCAGCAGGACGTCCGTCATCAATATACAATATACAATAGATAATATAACCACATACCGCTCCCTGCCCGTGTGGCAGATTTGCAGTATCTGTGGAGACCAGCCGGCCTGTCGGGCACTACTAGTCCCAAGAGGGCTGCCATGTAAGAATTCGGGAATCCATTCTCTCCATGCAATCATTATTTTATTTAACTTAATAGTCTCTACGTTGAGTGAAATCCTATGCCGTGGATCATGGTCATTCAAATGAGTACTTCCGTACAAGTACGATATGCCCAACTCTACAACGATACCCGTGCGGTTAGGTTGTAGGTCTTACATAGCGTAATGCAACAATCAAAACTAACCACGGAATAATCATGCCTTGACCATAAAGTACACATGCTGCTTTTGTAAAATAAATAAATAAATAAATAAATTGAAGCCTGCATGTGCATGTATGTCAATACTCAGGATCAGCCAGTCGATTACAATAGTTCATAGTTAATATGAACGTGTCTCATTCATTCAATTAATAAGACGACTAGCCAGTCTCTTAGTTCCAACTAGGAACGCATGATCAATTATTAGTCAAAGTAACAGTCGGGGTCAATTCGTGACGAGGCATGAAAGTCAAATTAGTATTAAGCATAGTCGAGTCTATAACTAGCATAAAATAGTTGGTAACACATTCTTGAAGCCAAGAAAAATATCTATAACTTTCATGTTGGGATTTGAAAGAAATTCTAGCCATAATTCAGTCAAAATAGGACATATAACAGTCAGAAACAACCAAAATAGGCATATGCGACCTATTCTGCGACATGCAAGCGGACCTACTGCGACATGCGGCTCATGCGGCCCTACTGCGACACCATATGCGGCTCAACTGCGACATACAGCTCATGCGGCCCAACTGCGACACCATGCGGCTCAACTGCGACATGTGCCCCATGCGGCCCAACTGCGACACCATGCGGCTCGACTGCGACATGTGCCCCATACGGCCCAACTGCGACACCATGCGGCTCAACTGCGACATGTGCCCCATGCGGCTCATTCGCGGCATCATACGGCTCAACTGCGACATGTGTCCCATGCGGCTCACTCGCGGCATCATATGCGGCTACTGCGACATGCGGCCTCATGCGGCCCAACCGCGATATCTATGCGACTCTACTGCGACATGCAGCCTCATGCGGCCCAACCGCGACATCTATGCGGCTCTAATGCGACATACGGTCTCATGCGGCCCAACCGTGACATCTATGCGGCTCTACTGCGACATGCGGCCTCATGCGGCCCAACCGCGACATCTATGCAGCTCTACTGCGACATGTGGTTCATGCTGCAGATGAACATAGAAGTTTGACCAAAATTGTTTTGGCCATAACTTTCTCAAAATAAATCGAAATCTAACTTTTCAAAAGCCAAACTTCAGTATAATTAAATTCTCTACAACATGGAACCACTTATTTTCGAAAACAACAGAGTTTGATAGATCAAAACCATAAAATCCATACGAAAACTAAAACTTAAAACTTAGATCTACACCCAACCATCCATGAAAATCAAGAACTTCAAGACCTAAACTTGTAGAGGATGAGAAGATGAACAACATAGACTAAAATAAATGGGGATGCATGAAATCCCTCATGGTGTGCAAGATGTACTTGCCTCTCACAAGTGGGTTAGGGTTTGGTGGAGAAGTAAATGTGAATGAATGAAGAGAGAGAATGAAAGAAGAACTTTTATATCAAGGTCAAGTGGATCTCCACCATTCATTCTCTCCACCAAATCCAAGCCATCCATTCCTTTCCATGTTAAACCAAACCACACCAAGTTGGTTTACCATAAGCCGAAATGAACCAAGAGCCAAGAAAAAGCAGAAAATAAAATGCAGGAAAATTAATAAGCGCGAAATTGAAGAATTTAAATACAGAACAAATGCATGATAAATATTAAATAAATACGTATTCTGGGAACGGGAAGTGACAACCAAATCCATTTTTCTTTCACTTGCAACACACAAAAAATACTCTATCCAAACACATTTTAAAAAGTACCAATGTTCTGCAACTTATCATGATTTAGTGCCATTTTTACACTTTCAAAGAGTTACATCTATCCAAACAGCAACTAAACGAATAGCATATAAAGAATTCGTTAGGGTTATAGTTTCTTCTTCTTCACACACACTCTCTCTCTCGTGATTTGTGCTGTTGGCAATTCCGGAGGAGGCGTCGACGTGTGAAGAGCAGCAATGGTGAAGTTGTCCGAAACATAACCCTAAATTTTGAATTCCATCTCCGCGGTTGAATCCTATATTTGTGGTTTGATCAATGGCCGAAAAAGGGAACAGGGAGCTTTGGGAAGCGGAGGAACAAAACCCACACCCTCTGCGTCCGCTGCGGACGGAGGACCTTCCACCTCCAGAAGAGCCGCTGTGGCTCCTGCGGGTTCCCCACCGCCCGAATCCGCAAGTGTAAGCGCCCGATCCGTTCTCTCTTTCTCATCATGCTATATTCTGTAGTCTAGAAAGCATGGACACATCCCAAAAGAAACCGGTCCCATGTCCGTGTCTCATTGGACACGTTTTGAATTGTGTACCGTGTCTTTGTTGAAATTCAATTCATGTATGTGTTATTACAAATCTTTGCATTATTATTGGGAATTGCATTTTGTTGAATTTCCAGAGGAGTCCGTACTAGTCAAAGAATGACTGAACTCCTGAACGTAACTCATGCTTGCTAGGGGAGGTAAAAGCGATTAAAATCGATGAAACTGCAACGGAGCTGCTGGCGGAAGCATTCCGTGGAAGAGACGGTTGGCGGAAGGATTCCGCCGTGGAACTGCCAGTTGAACTGCTTCATGGCAGAAGGAATCCGCCTTGGTAGACCGACAGTGGAAATTGTAGCAACTGAGTTGCTGGAGGAATAGCGGAGGCGGAATGAAGAAACCACTTGCTGGGGTGGCAAGAGCCACTGCTTAAAGCGGGATTCGACTATCTCCGTCGATCCGTTTCCAGTAACTAGTTAGTTCCAACAAGAGTTCCGCGATACTATCGAAGTTATGCAGAACAACACAAAACTCTGCAGAACCGCAGAATCGAAGGCCATGTCACCTGTGGGATCTGTGAGCTGCGGAACCTGTGAAGGCGCAGTGTCGTGGACCGACACGGAACTCGTGAAGCCAACAGAGCTTTTGTGGCACAACCACTAGCTTCCACAAGGTACCACGAAGGTCCTGCGCTCCTTTTGTTGCATAACAGTGCTGCTTCCATATCGTAATTGTACATGATGCGTTTGTGCGAGGTGTAAAGTACATCATCAAAGCGGCACTTTGCGTCCTTTGCCTACATCTGAGTCCGAGTCAGAGCTAGGTATATTGATCAACACCCATGTATTGTTTATGTTGTCAATGTCATCGTTGACTATTTCCTTCCAGAATATAACGTTTTTGATTTTTATCATCTCATCATAGGTAAGTGAACCAACTCCACATGATAGGTGATAAAGTCATCTCCGAAATCTTTCGGTCTTCTCATTCGCTTTGAAGTTGGCTCGCTTTGCTCAGTGAGTTCTGGTTCTAAAATTACATTTTCAGGTGTAATTACTATTTTTGGGACTACAACTTCTTTAAAAGTACTACTCTCTTAGTACTCATTATATTTTTTGATAAATCCACAAAAAAATAATGTTCTCGTCTCTAGCAGACTTGTTATCGAAGAATTCTGGATCGCGAGATTCAATGATTTGAGCGGGTTCAAGATCAAAGAATCTCCGAACATCACTCTTCTCGACATAGCCTAGAAAGATTTTCTTAGAAGTTTTTGTGCCTACTTCTAAATATTGATATTCGGAAGCTTAACATAGGTTAGATATCCTAACACTCGAACAACATTCAAGTTAGTCTCCCATTGAACCAGAGTTCATGAGAAGTTAAATTGATTGTGTGAACGACACCCTTATGATAATAATGTCACTATCAGCACTTCTTCTCCCTTGAAGGAGTTAGAAAAACCTGCTGTCAAATGCATATAGTTACTCGTTTCCGTTTACATTTTTTTTCCTTTTGCAACACCATTAAACCGAGGGGAGTACGGAGCAGTAGTCTCGTTGACCATTCCATGTTCTATGTACTGCCAGGGCCGGCCCGAAACATTTTGATATCCAGGACTAAATACAAAATGATGCCCCTTCTTCAAAAAATATATTGAAAATAAAGTATCAAAATTTTTTTGCATGATACAATAAACCAAAGTGAACTCTTTTTGACTGGGGCATGATACATGCCAACTAACATTAAATTTTGCATGAATATATCTTGGCAAATGGCAATACTACTTTTGTGGTTAAAAGAAAAAATCTGATGTAATATGTTATTTAACATTTCTTGTTTATGTTTTTTCAATACTAGGATTAAGATATATGGACTTGTTTGCCTAATTTATCAACAACAAGAAACTCAAGAAACATAAAAAAAAAGCCAAAATAGGAGGAAAAAAAGTTACAAGAGGAACAAAAGTTACAAAACATTTCAGTTTGAAAATGAAATCATTGTGAAATCTTAAGTGCAAAAATTTATGAAAATATATTCAACACTAGGAACCTATAATTTTAAATGTGAAATCTTAAGTGCAAAGATAAACGAAAAGACTCATCGCTATAGGCTCATCGATATTCAACACCAACGTGGGATCAGCTATAACTCATAACACGTAGTGAGCTAAATATACTATAAAAGCTTATTGAAACTTAGTTACTATGAAAACGTACATAAATAGAGATATGATGAAGGAAGACCGAAGATCTACTACAAACAATACGTATCATAATTTTTAAAAGATGCAAAATTCCAAGTCTGTGCTTGTGTCTGTCAAAGTAGATTATATGTAAATATAACTTGGAACTTTCGAAAAAAATAAACTACATTAATAGAACCCCTCATTCAAAAGATGGGGGCAAAGAGTATTGTCTTCAATCATCGACGACAGAGGGAACTCAAAAAACATAACAAAACCAACATCATGATAAAATGTTACAAAATATTTCAATTCTCAAAATAAAAGTCTTGCTAAAATATCATGTTCGCATTGATACCTCTATCTCACCTTTTCGTCTCCTCTTCGAGTCAAGGCTCAAGTAGAGGCCAGAGAGAGAGAGAGTAGCTTGTCTGCCGCCGTGGCCTTCTTTTTATAGTCTTACTTCGCAGAATCCTTGTGAAGAATTCTAGAAGAAGAAATTGAAGAAAATTAAAAATTTGTGTTTCAGAGAATGACGAGAGAATTAAACTGAACAATTCAAATTTTTTTTATTGCTGGTCATCTGGAATCGGAAGCGACGTGAAGAACTTTTTTCCCTCTGAAATGCAAAAGAAAATCTGAAGTGATGGGAAGACTAGTGTTTTCTTTGAAATTGAAGAGTCGGACGGCTATCCAATTCCTATGCGCCATGTCCTATTTGTTGAATTGCTATAATAATTTTTTTTCGACCATGGACTTTTGGAGAAGAAATCATAATAACAATGTTTTATTATTTGTTATTATTACTAACATTTAAAAATTTTTGGGGCCCCTTGGGATTTGGGGCCCAGGGCGCAAGCCCTGTTTGCCTCTCCTCCGGGCCGCCCCTGTGTACTGCAAATTCAAGAGAATGGCACTCTCGATTGCGATCACTTCTTATTCTCTTAAGCTGTTGATCCGTTTGTTGTGCTGCATCTGCCTTTAAGTCCTTGGACTTCTCAAACGTTTTATCTTTTGGCTTGAGAAGATAGATGAAAGTGTACTTCGAGTAGTTATCGATAAATGCACTTTCCAGAATATTTGGTATGTCTCATTTTTCCTTTTTAATGCCCCACATTATTCCTTGGATAAGTGGAACATTTCCTGAGAAAGAGTAACTCTAATGTTTTTTCTTGTTACATGTTTTGTAAAAGCAATACCAATAACGCTAAAATCTCCATTGGGTTCCTAGCTCTTCTGAAACCAACACAATGGGCGGAAGATTAATGTAATCACTTGACTGAACGTGAATATGTCAGTAATGTACAAGTACTTAATTTTTCCTTTGCTTTGATGACTTCTTCACCATGTCCCTTCTATCTTTACTTGTCCTCATTTTTTTAATCTCTATCGTGTTTGATTTTCTTTTCCTCTGTTATTTTGGGTTTTCTTTCATCTCTGGTGTTGATGTTATTGCTCTTCTGTGCTCCCTTTGTTGTTGCTGATCATGATCCTTTTTCTCTGCTTTATCTTTTTCTTTTCCATTCTTGTTTTAGTGGCAGTTGCAAGTAAACATCTTCTGATTAAGTCTACATGAACCGGTTGCTAGTAAATTGCTAGATTTGTGAGCTTTCAAAGAAAGAGCTATACGAAAGTAAGAAAGCACACAAGTCTTCTCCCATTTGATGATCTCCATATTTTTTTTTCCAATGCAGTTACTGCCACTTTCCATTTGGAAGTGGTGATGAGTGATCTAAGTTGATCCCATATGTGAAAAGTTGGGAAATAATGTCGGGAAATTGTTCTTTTTAGGGAGTTCTCCCCTGTCACAATGGGTGTGAGCTATGTCGCATTGACATGGCGACACTGACACTGCACCTATTTTGGTGTGCCCTTGTATGTTTTGTAGTGTCCCTCCTTGTTAACACTTGTCCGAGACAAAGCAAGGTGAACTCGAGAAGGATTTTTTGAGTGTCCGTGCTTAATAGGATGATTTCACACCTTGGAAAAGGGATAGGGTGCTGTGCTGTATCAAAAGTTGCAAATTGTATGTGATACCACAATTTAAATGTTTCAATATGTTACATTTTCTTAACTTCAAAATATTTCCACATTTCTAATCCATCTCCCTCATCTGGAGCAATATACCACCTGATTTTGAGACATCACTGCAACTGTCTTATGCTTTAATTGGACCCACATTCTCGTCATTCATAGGGGTTTGATGCATTTCCCACCAAATTTGGCTCTTTAGCTTGTCTATACGATAGCTCTATATCCGCAGACCAAGTCCGTTTTGCCATACAAAAATGGCTGGCGGCGCAGCTTGTTGCCGGCTTGCCATCTGTTTCGGTGTAATCTTTCTCTCTAGACTCAATAAAACGTAAGTGTATCTTCGACTATAACACAAGCTGTAAGTTGCCTTTGCCTTTGGAAACAGATAACTGGAGCGTGAAGGCGATTAGGAGGAAGACAACAGGCACAGGGAGGATGAGGTATCTTCGTCATGTGCCCCGAAGGTTCAAAAGCAACTTTAGAGAAGGTATGTATTTGCCGTTGCAATGTTATGCATGTCAAGTAAAATTAAGGCTGCTTGTGCTTGATTGATCATGTTGTGGACCAGAGACGTTCTAGGTAGCTTGCCGTTGTGGTTTCATTGCACCTTCCAATATTTTTGGACCATGTCAAACTTTCTTTCGTACCTATGGAGCGGCTCAAAAGTTTAGTCAAGCCTTACTTGATATTTCACTAATATTAACTGAAATAGGGTGATTGATTAACCATTAATTAAGATCTTGGCTGGTCGAATTTGAATCACTCTTTTTCTCCCAGGTACTCGAGCAACACCGAGGCAGAAGGCTGTTGCTGGCGCTTAATTTTCGAAAATGCTACGTTGTCCGTGGGCTTGGACTGCAGTCCTGGCCCGCGGGCCACGTGTCGCCTCCCGATTGGCCTCCCCTCTGCTAACTTTCGGGTCCACCAGCCCTCCGGCCAATCAGGAGGCGACACGTTGTCTGCGGATCAGGACTGCGGTCCAAGCCCACGGACAACGTAGCACTTCCGCTCAATTGTAGTTTGGTACACTTTGCTTTGTGTATCAGCCAGCAAGTAGCAGGTCATTTCACTGTTGATCGTCATTTCTGCATACAAACTATTGCTGACAGCTGACTTGACTTGAATAGTTTCTTAGTTTTGTGCCAAATTTCAGTTTTTATTTGGATTAAATAGTAAATCATTTCAAGATGCCAAACATGAAAACTACATAGTTTAAGTTAGGTACCAACGCATCAGGTTAATCCGAAGCATTAATTCTTGTTCAAAAGCATATCTACCTTAGCTATTTTCAGCTTCCAAATTCTTCAAATTTTTAGAAATATTGTTACAGCTAGATGTAGTAGTTGTTTGTTATAAGCAATATACGGCCAGGAGAAGGTGGAGAACGGGTTACTCCCCCTCCTGAGCGTGACATGATAAGAACAAATTACAAGATAAGAACAAAATACAAGTTGATAGACGCGAGATATATGAAAAACAATTATTGATAATTACAGTAAAATTACAGCGGCTCTAGGCCAAAGAACAATTCGATTACAACACATAATCTAAATACAATAAACGATGCACAAGACTTGCAATTTATAAAACTAATACAATTAACAAAAAGCGCAAATCAGACTCCAACGTCTCAGCATGTCCAAGTAGTTTCTTCCATTTGTGAAGTTGGAATATTAGCACATTAGAGAATACACTGGTGTATTTTGTTGTTGTCTTGTACAAATACAATTTAGACTTGTAGAATATCATATTAGTGACGGAAAGTTTAAAGTATACATGTGAAAAAGAAAAGTCCAACTTAGCAAAATAAATATATAACAAAGTTGAGGGTATCCAAGTGCATATAAGATAAAAAAAAAATACTGCAGCACAAAAACTAAATATATTTCTTACTTTAGAATTTATATTTCATACACCTAGTTAAATACTAGATATATTTTATCTTTAAGGGGATGTTTGCTACATGAATTTTTATATATATTTTCGGACAATTTTTGGGTAAGAAATTTATTTCATATTTGGTTTAGATTATAAATTTTGGTCTTATAAAATTACAATATTCGGATAAACAATTTAACCATAAAGTATGAGAATCATATAAGAATTAGACATCGTTTGTGTGAGCAAAATTTTTTTGTTGTTCTTTTTTTTTTTTTTTTTTTTCTGTACTTATTTTAATTTTGTTTTATAGTTTTTTTATCCTTTTCATTTTAAGATCATTTTTGTCTTCTTGTCTTTTTATCTCTTTGTCTTTTTTGTTTTCTTAATTTTTTTTGTTTTTTAATTTTGTGTTTTTTCAGTTTTTTCAAATTTTGAAGTTTTATGTCTTTTTCTCATTTTTTTTCCCTCATTTTTTTCTTTTTCTTCCCTTTTTTTCTTCTTTATTTTTCCGAGAATATTTATATAGTCACTAAACATGAAAATATAATTGGAAATTAAATTTTTTGGGAATATAGAATTTGTTACATAGTATTTTCTGTGCTAAATACCTCCTAAAATCCAATCAATAATTTAGATTCTAATTTTACCTAGTCTATCTTCATGCATCTAATTTAGTTAATTTAAATATGATATATAGTAAAATCTATATATTAGCAGTCTAATAATTTAAAATGAAAAAGAAAAATATCCACTATTCCATTCCCCTTTTTTTTTTTTTTTTTCTGAACTTCTCTATACGTTTTTGGTTTTATTTACTCTCTAAAAAATTGACTAAACTTAACCAAATCCATTCTAATAAAATTCGAGAAGAAGTTCTTCCTTTCTAATTTTATTTTCTTGTAAGGTCCACGCCTAGAAAAAGTAGGAAACATTTCATTTTTCCTAGATTTATGTTCGGTGGTTGATTCTAGTGCAGGTATCCAGGGCGGATCAAAAAACTATAGCTGAGATAGACTACCAAAAATTTGGATGAACTTAAAATAGATAAATCCATATAAAAAAATGGGAAAAAAAATTATATAGAAGAAAATATAAATTTTTTTTTTTTGGAGTGGGCTCCAGCCCACCCCAACCTTGGGTCAGCCCCTGCAGGTATCACTGTCCCATGGTTCTTTGTCAGTCTCTCTCATATTTCATCAGCTACTTTCTGGACTGCTACGTACAACTAAATGGGTGATATCTATTACAGAAACTCTAGACAGAAAGCAAAACCTCAACCGAACTGCCACATGGCGGGATATGATTGGCCGGAGGAAAAAAAGGGTTAATGTGGGAAAAAAATTCAAGCCAATCACGGACCGCCATGTGGCGTCGATTTGTTCTGCGGTTCATTTTTCGATCTATATAGACCTACTCTTTCTCTTATTGTGCACCTGCGTGACAAACCAATATTTGTCCAATTCATGGCGATTATATAATATCATTTCTGTTATTGTGCAGCTGCGTGACAAACCAATTTATTTGTCCAATTCATGCGAGTATGTAATATCATAATTTAGATGGAGGACACGATAACTAAAACTAACTTGAAGAACATTGAATAAGGAAAATACCGCTAAATGGATCGTCTTCTTTAAAGTGGTTGTGTTGATCAGTTTTGGATCGATAAGAAGCTTATAATGGGTCTGTGTATTTCATATTAGTGGAGGCTTTTTAGAATTGGACTCCGATCAATCCGTGGTTCTTTCCATCTGAATTTTTCACATAAAAATTGGTTCTGAAAAACGGTTTTCCCGTTTCGTTAGCAACAATATGAACTCAATAAATTACAAAAGATGCCACCCCCACCGTAGAAACTTGTTGGAGATGATAATACACTTGGAGGAGTTTGGTACGCGACTACTATATAGTCATATATTAGAAGCAACTATCACGTAATTAAATTTTATGAAAAATTATATTTCCATTTTTGGTAAATATATAAAATTTATCCGGAAAAAAAATGATAAAAACTGAAATACAAATATAAAAAAATTGAGGAAAAAAAACCAAAAACTAACAAAACAATTCTTAAAAAAAAAGTAAAATAATCATCCTTAAAAATTGGAAAAGATTAAAAACTAAAAAAATTAAAAAAAAATTGTTCTTAAAAAAATGACAAAGACAAAAACTCAAAAAATAATCTTAAGGAATATAATTTACATATTTGGTGTGGGTAAATTGTTTATCCAAAAAAAAAAAACGTTATGAAATCTAAGGAGTTTCCACCTTTACTAAGGATGTGAGACAAGTATCCAACTCTCTCCACCATTACTAAGATGTGTTGTGTCTCAACCTCCACCTGCTAGCTAGGAGTCCGATATGAATCTAAGTCGAAGCAACTTATCTTCTTCAAATATATTTCAAGAAGTGTAATATTTTATATTTAAATAAAGGACTAATTAGCGTTTAGATCATGAATCTTATATCAGCTTAAAAATTAAGTCCTGTTATGTCCAATTAAAAATCTTGTACCCTTAATTTTTATTTTGGTTTGCTTTTCCATTATACTATGAAGATGAGTACAAGGCAACGACCAACACATACTAGAAAGAGGAGTATAATGGAAAAATAAAATCAAAAATAAAAATTCATGGTGCCAAACTTTCAATTGAATATGTCACAACTTAAATTCTAAACTGATATAAAATTTAGGATCTAAATGCTAATTAGCCCTTAGATTTAAAAGAGTAAGAAAAAAGAGGAATGTGTTAGGCAGCTAATTAACAAGGATACTATACTGGACCAATATTAAATTTACGAATAATGCTATTTGTCACTCTAAATCATCCTTCCAAGTCATCCCTCCTTACGTGGCATGATAGCGTATCAACTGACATGACAGATTTTAAGATAAAAAATAAAAAAATTGAATAATTAATTTTTGGGTTAAAATTTGTCATGTTAAATAATGCATAAGAATAATGATATTTGTCCCTCCAAATTGTACCTCTAAACCGTACCTCCTTACGTGACAGCTGAGGTGACATGTTGATGTGGCAGTTGACGTGGCAAATTTTAAAATTCAAATTCAAATTAACATTAACATTAAAATTAATGTTAACATTAACATTAACAATAATATTATTGTTAACATTAACATCAACATTAATATTAATATTAATTAATATTAATATTAACATGAACATTAAATTAATATCAATTGATATTAATATTAATATTAAATTAACATGGACAAAATTGGATAATTAATTTTTTAGGTTAAAATTTGTCATGTCATCGGCCATGTCAGATGGCACATAATATTATTTAATATGCCACGTCAGCTGTCACATAAGGAGCATGTATTGGAGGAACAATTTAGAGATACGAATAGCATTACTCAGTATATAATATTATCTCTCTTTCATCCCTTTTTTTCTTGTATTTAATGATAATTTTCCAAAATGGCCTGTATAATTAGTACCCTTTGTAGACCAAAAATAGGGGTCTGATTATCCACAGTTAGCAGCTCTGTCCCTCCCATGACGTAAACCTGTCACCTACACAACTTAATACCAGAACGATTGTTCACCAGATGAAATCCAGCCTGGATCCATAATCCAGGAGATTCCAGGTTGAACTGGACTGGGATGGGGTCCGGACGTGGCCCTGTCTGACTCGTGGGCCCACTCTCTCTCTCTCTCTCTATATATATATATACTAGTGGATAACCCGTGCCATAATGGCACGGACACGAACCCGGCCTTCTCGACGTAGGCGTGCAGGCATCGGACAAGCGCCAAGGAGTTCCGGACGGAGACGCAGCCTCCGAACCTGACCTTCTCGACGTAGGCGTGCAGGCATCGGGCCAGCGCCAAGGATCCGAGCCCGGCGGAGGCGGACACGGCAAAGACCACGGTGGCGGCGTTCGGGACGGCGTGGGGCCTCCTGGAGGCGAAGACGCGCAGGGCCGTCGCGGGGCGTCCGAGGGCGGCGAGGCCCGAGACGGCAGCGGTCCAGGAGACGTCGTCCATGTGCGGCATTCCGTCGAACACCCGCAGGACGTGGTCGGCGGGGCCGCGTCGGGAGTAGGCGGTGAGCAGGACGGTCTGCACGAAGGGGTCGGGTCGAAATCTGAGAAGAAGGGCGTGTGCATGGAGCGACCTGGTGGCGGCGGCGGCGGTGGTGGTGTGGGAGTCGGGAGGGACACGGCGGCGGAGCATTTGGGAGTAGATGGAGAGTGGGTCGGGGGAGATGGCGATGGCGGTGTTGAAGGAGAATGGGTTGGGGTTGGTCATGGCGGAGAAGAGGGAGACGGCTAAGGAAGGGTCGGCGACGCGGTGGAGGAGGCTGCTTGCGACGAAGGGGTTGCAGAAGAGGCCGGCGACGACGGCGTGGGCGAGGATGGAGCGGAGGCGGCGGAGGGAGGGACGGTGCAAGAGGAGCTGGAGGCGGGGGTGCCGTTGGAACAACCGGTTGCTCCGCACCCAACATGGGACCTCCTACTCTCTTATAGAGAGGGACAATTTAGTAAATTGTTTCTGGAATCGCTCCCACTAGGATTCGAACTCCTGACCACTCGGGCCGCATGCATCTCTCTTAACCACTAGGCTGTAGGTCATTATATATATATATATATATATATATATATATAATATATATATATATATATATGGTTATTTATACTAACCACCATTTCCTTTAGAAAAATAAAATAAAAATATGGGTAGTTAATGTTATAATTTTTTATTTTTACCTTAAAGTAGGGGTACCCCGTGTAATAAACTAAAAAAGTAGGACTGATCAGTGTAAATAGTTTAAAAGTAGGGGTACTCCGTATTATAAATAAAAAACACAGGGATAGTTAGTGTAAATAACCATATATATATATATATATATATATATATATATATATATATATATATATATATATATATATATATATATATATATATATATATATGAGGGATCCGCATCCCCTTATTTTTTGCATCCCTTTATATATATATATATATATATATATATATATATATATATATATATATATATATATATATATATATATATATATATATATATATTTTTTGGAATAAGGGTGAATTTATTCCTCGCATATAGCGGAAAAGGTATTAAAGTACAACATCACAACTCTCAATGCCCCAAATAATACTATTATGGAGCCATTACAGATACATCGAATTCTATATTATGTAGAATTTCAATAGGGGGGGTAGTCAAGCCCTCAAAGATACGTTTGTTCCGCTCCTTATATATATATATATATATATATATATATATATATATATATATATATAATATATATATATATATGGGAGCGGATCAAAAGTTTCCCTTAGAAAACCCCCTAAAAACCCCTCACTCTCAGCCGTCCATTTAATGTTAATATTAATATTAATATTTATTTTTATATTAATGTTAATGTTAATGTTAATATTAATTTTAATGTTAAATTTAATGTTAATTTCAGTATTTACTGTTAATATTAACATTAATATTAACATTAACATTAATATTAACATTAAATGGACGGCTGAGAGTGAGGGAGATTTTAGGGAGTTTTCTTAGGGGGGCTTTTGATCCGCTTCCTATATATATATATATGCACATCGAGCTGTGGTGTACTGGTAACACCGCCGTGCATGGGGGGGTTCGAGTCCTTAGGCCCATTTGGTAAACCGTATTTGGAGGTGGGATTTGAATTTTTATGGATTTGGAGACAAATCTATGGAATCCTATGTTTGGTTTGAGATGGATTTGGATATGAAAAGTATGACAAAATCCAAAACTTGGATTTGGTTGGATTTTGGAGGAAAAAAAATAATTATTCTTTAATAATTTCGTTAAAATATTTATTATTTAATAATTTTGTTATAAATTAGTAAATTAAAAACTAGTTAATCTTTAATAATTTCGTTAAAAATTAGTTAATTAGTTAATTCCGTTATAATCATAATTAATAATTTATTAGTATTATTATAATATTAATTAATAATATTTTATTATTTAGTTAATAATCATAATTTACTAGTATTATTATTATATTATTAAAATATTAATTAATAATCATATCCTATGTTTAGTATTATTAATTAAAAAATTGGTTAATTAGTTAATTAGTTAATTCTGTTATAATCATATTAATTATAATATTAATTAATAACTATTTTATTATAATCTTAATTAATAATATTTTAATCACAATTAGAATCATATTTTATAATAATTTAATTAATAATTTACTAATCATAATAATATTAATTATAATTACTATTTTTAAAATATTTAATTTATAGTTAATTAATCGTTAATTATTAATTATTAATTATTAATTTATAATTACTTAATTACTTAATTATTAATTTATTACTTAATTATTAATTATTAATTTATAATCGTTAATTATTAATGATTAATTATTACTTAATTATTTAATTATTACTTAATTTATAATTACTTAATTTATAATCGTTAATTAATAATCGTTAATTATTAATCGTTAATTATTTAATTATTAACTATAATTACTTAATTTATAATCGTTAATTATTAATTATTACTTAATTAATTATTACTTAATTATAATTACTTAATTACTTAATTATTAATCGTTAATTATTAATTATTAATTTATAATCGTTAATTATTAATTATTAATTTATTAATTATTAATTATTTAATTTATAATTACTATTATTAATCGTTAATTATTAATTATTTAATTTATAGTTATTAATTATTAATCGTTAATTATTAATCTTTAATTATTAATCGTTATTTATTTAAAAATTAACTAATCATTAATTATTAATTTTATAATTAATAATAACTAATCGTCAATTATTAATTACTAATCGTTAATTATTAATTTATAAATAATAATAACTATAATTAATCATAATTAATTAATAGCTTAATTATTGATCATGACTATAATTTAATTATTAATCATAAAACCAAATCCTATGTTTGGTTGGAGTTAGATTTGGAGTTGGATTTGAATAGTAAAATCCATGATTTGGATTTGGAGGATTTCCAAATCCAAATCAAAATAGTAAAATCCGGTTACCAAACAAGCCCTGGGTTATGGGTAGATAGGTGTAGTAGTAGGTGTACGTAGTTGTAGAAAAAATATATATATACACCACAGCTCGATATATATATATATATATATATATATATATCTATATATATATATATATATATATATATATATATATATATATATATATATATATATATATATATATGAAGCGGATCAAAAGCCTCCCTTAGAAAACCCCCTAAAACCCCCCCTCACTCTCAGCCGTATTTAATGTTAATATTAATGTTAATGTTAATATTAAAAATATAATGTTAATGTTAATATTAATGTTAATGTTAATATTAAAATATAATGTTAATGTTAATATTAATATTAATGTTAATGTTAATGTTAATTTTAGTATTTAATGTTAATTTTTTAAGTTTAATGTTAATATTAATTTTAATATTAATATTAATATTAATGTAATGTTAATATTAATTTTTTTAAATTTTTTTATATTAATGTTAATGTTAATATTAATGTTAATGTTAATGTTAATGTTAATATTAATTTTAATGTCAAGTTTAATGTTAATTTAGTATTTAATGTTAATATTAACATTAATATTAACATTAACATTAATATTAACATTAATATTAACATTAACATTAATATTAATATTAATATTAACATTAACATTAATATTAACATTAATATTAACATTAAATTACGGATTAGAGTGAGGTGGGTTTTTAGAAGATTTTCTAAGGGGGCTTCCATATATATATATATATATATATATATATATATATATATATATATATATATATATATAAGTGTGATTGGATGTTATGGCTAGTTCAAAAAAGACGAATCGAATTCTTATAAAATAGAACTTTTTTATCCCTTTTTGCATTTTCTGACTTAGTGTGAGATAGTTATAGGCATATTTTATCTGAACGATAAACGAAGCAATGAATAAAAAAGAAATGAAATGGGGGTTTACCCCCTTTTTCAGGTCGGACCAATCATTGACCGAACCGAAGGAATCCTATACTTCTTTATATAGAGTTATATAGAATATTTTATATAGAGTTATATAGTATGAGATGCTTCATTCATGAAGGGAAACTCATGGATGAGGAAAGATTGGATATGCCCCTCTACCATATTTATACAAATAGAATAGTCTATTTCTACAAAATGGTAAAGGGGCCCCTCTATGATCATAGATCATAGAGATCTACACAAACAGGAAATAATATTTTTATCCTTACCAACTTGATCTTGTTGCGCCTAAAATTTGTCAGTAGTAATAGAGGTCCGAGGTTCAATTTATGTTAATCGCATTATCTCGTTAATGTCTTAGCCATAATAGTTTGGTTTTCGTTGTAGGTAATCCAGGAATGTGGCTAGGGGTGAGCATTCTGTGTGTTTGGTACAAACCGAACTGACTTTGAGAAAATCGAAAAATGGACCTATTTCAAAATCGATCGAACCGACCTGTCACCCAAATCAAATCGAATCGTATTAAATCTCGGTTCAGTTCGATTATTTCTGTTGGACTGAACATTTTTTTTATGAGTTAGACTTTTGTCAAAACCAACCAAAAGAATATCAAATAAATTAAAAAAGTGACTATTTTTGTTTCTAATTTAGTAAATAAAAAACTAAAGTCTAAAATATAAAAATACGACAATCATTATTATGACTGGTTTAGCTAAAATTCGAGTGACATTATAAGAAATAAAGAAAAAAATTGATCACCTTTTTTGAAATAAAACTAATATTTTCAACTGAAAAATAATTTGAAGATAAAGTTGGGATAGATGAGACAACATATCATAAATTTACAAAAATAGAGGTACAAGAGATCATAAAACAAGAAAACTTATTAAAAAAATTTATAGAGATAAAATTTTAATATATATAATTCTGTTTTCGTTTCGGTTCGGGTCCAAATTTCCAACACAAACTTTGAACCGAAAAAAATAAAATTTTAAAAACTAAAACTGAAAGCCAAACCATATTATAGAAGACCGAACCGAATCACTATTTTTATTCGGTTCAGGTTGACTTTGGATTTAAAACCTAGATATGCTCACCGGTAAGAAGTTATTTGGTATTTTGAATGTGAGATAGGAAGTGGGATATATGCCGGATTTCACATGGATTTTAAACCTTCACCATTTGGTTCAAATGGAAAATAGGTTGGGAAGCGACTCGCATACTATTTTCTGTAAGGATATGAGATGAAACATTAAAACTTATGGATTTTGAATTTTTTAATATTCTATTCTTCCTCCACATAGATAATTAGTTAATATTAATAATTAATCAATAATTTGTAATAATTGTTTGCTATCTAAATAACTAGTTTTAATAATTAATTTCCATTTGGATCCGGTGAGGAGGTGTGAATTTAATTGTTTTATACTAAAGCAACTAATGATTAATCGATAATTAATTAATATTTAGTTAGTATTTTTAATATGAACATTTTATTCTTAATTAGCATTAAGGTGTTAGTATAATAAGTTAAGGTGTTGGTATGATAAAGGTAGTAAACAAAATACTTAATTAATATTTAAGATAATTAACTAGCTCTTCACTGTATGTCACGTTACGTTTTTCCGGTATACTGTAGAAATACATGGACAGACATGGTCAGCCACACCGTACTTGAAAACGTCATACGACGACCACGGTTGTTAAGAAGACAAGTGGGTGGACTGTAACAAACAATGAAGCCAGTCCTAAGTCCGACAAATCCTAACTATGTTATGATATATGCAATCAAAATGTTCGAAGTCAGAGAACAATCATAAGAAAATGGCTAACGCATGCCTATGCTAAACACCACAAAATGAAATAAGAACTACGAGTGGTATGGAAAGAAATCCACTCGCGAGTTAAGGCCGCTTAAATACAGGTTTTGGCCATCCAGGTGGAGATAAGGAAGATCCTCTGGCTCCACAGGTAAATATGGCCAAAGAAAACGATTGGGGTCAGAACCCCAGGCATCAAGTACCATAAATGAGCCCAAGGCAAAACCAACAGAAAAAAAAAGATAAAGAGACATAAATAGGGTAGAGACTTATGTGGTACCAATGCACGTATCTCAATAATCAACAAAGACAACTGAAATAAAATACTGAACATGAATAACTAAGGAGCATGAAAAGACGATGATCGCCAAGAGAGCATATGAACTACTCTGGAGCAGGACTACAACCCATAAACCAAATAAGGACTGGGGTTGCAGACCGTTACCCGAACAAAAATTAGCACTCTAACCACGCACCGATAAATAAACTAAATGCGAGCATAAAGATAAGGCAAATAACAGAGCATGACCAATCATTCTACGACTTGATATAATTAACTAACTAGGGTTATCACAAAGCTTAATTACTATGAATGCCAGTTGAGGAATTCGCTACCACCTATACTACAGTTACCCAGATTGCTAAGCATAAGAGTAAGCACTTGTTGTTGGCCCAATGATTGTATCATATTTTTGAATATGGTTAATCTGTTAAGTTTAGCATTTTATTATCACTAATCTTCATACTATCACTATAGCATTTCTACTTATACTTATACCTTTGGTGATATGTGCTTATTGTTTTACATATTAGTGATATTTCATTATATATATCTTAATTTTAATTGAGTTACCCAAATCAAAACTATGTTTGATTATGGTTATTCAATTAAGTTTAACATTATGATATCACTAATATTTATGCTATCACTATAGCTCTTATACTTAAACTTAGCATTGTCCTACTGTGTTTTATTTTATCATATTTGCTACATGTATATTGCTTTGTTCGTCTAACATGTACATGCAGAAAAGCAATAAGCAAGATCAATGTAGACATATGCAATGAAGAAATCATGGTGGGCCAAAGACGACGGATCCCAGAAGATTTCTTTGAACCACCGGACGACATCTCTGGAGCCACGCACTCGGGGGTTCCGCTGTCCGGTCAGCGGACGGGGGTCGAGGGAGCAGCGCACCCCGTGGGGGTTCGGGGGTGAAGCCCCCGAAAGGTATTCAGTTTTCACAAACTGGATATCTTTGTACAACTGTCGTCAAGGAAGAAGCCAACGTCTATCAAGGAAAGAAGCCATGCCATGCCATCATCATTTCAAGACTCTGAAAAAGCCTGCACATGCTACAGTATATCTGGAGTCTGTAATGAGTTTTAGAAAGAATTGTAAATTCAAGAAATAGATGGTAAAATCGAAAGCTAGGGTAGAAATTAGTCCAGAATCATTTTCGGATAAAAATCGGCATACCGACGGTATACCGGTCTATACCAACGATATACCGATTTTTGTTCACAGAAAATTTCTGTCCATAAAATCGGCATACCGACGGAATACCGATCTATACCGACGGCATACCGAATTAGTAACATTGAAAATCCAACGGTTGGATTTCGAACATTGAATGATCCCAACGGCTATATTTTTAGCCGTTGTAATTCTAGACTGGTATTCCGACGGTATACCGGTTCGTACCGACGGTATACCGATCGCTGACTAAAAAGTTGTCTTTGAGCTCTTTTCAATGCTTTGGTTATAAATAGCCTTGAATTCCTTCATTCAAGGTTGATGCTTCGAGCCTAAAATTTTTTAAACCACCAAAACCTATTCACAAACAACTCTACAAAGCTTTCATTTGCCATCCATAAATTGTGTTAGAGTTATTGAGTTAAAAAGTGAGATCTTCATCTTGTTGTATAAGGAGATCAAAAACTATTGTGAAAAGTTGAAGTTGGAGAGTCTTCGGATCCAAACTCTCGGTCGAAGTTGGAGAGTCTTCGGATTCAAACTCTCGCTTGAAGTCGGAGAGGCCTTCTGACTAAAGATCTCGTATAAGTAGTTGGTGAGCCTTCGTATAAAAACTTACGTTGTACTATTTACGATAATAGTGGATTAAATCTGGAGAGAGTTCCGGGACTGGAGTATCTCTTGGGAGGATACCAGGATACATCGGGTGTCGGTATTGTTTTGCTTCTTCTCTTCCACTTATATTTTTAAATTGCCAATTAGCTTGTGTTAAGTACTTGATTAGTTAGCTTGACCCTATTCACCCCCTCTAGGGTTACTACACTTGTAACATATAAGATAAACATAAACAGTTAACTAAAGAAACATAATATATGAACTAAACATAAAGTGCCGCAGCACATCAACTTGGTAGGTCATAGAGCCCACGCTAGTAAGGTTTGTCCATGCCTCATGAGACCCTTAGCAATCCGAGTTGCTGGTAGTATGACTATCCTCCCCTCCCAATGTACAAAATGAGATTAACTAGTCATTTATCCTACACGTTTTCATCTTGATTCTCAAGTCATGGACACGAGAGAATCGTCCTAGAATGACGAGCAATGAGTATGAGAATTAATTCACGAGTTATCACTGATAAACTTATCGTATCTCATAATACACGATACATTGGACAATACTCACATTTGATTATATTGGACAATATTCATACTTGATTATCCAATGCCAAGATGTAATAGTTTAAGCACACAACAAATATTCTCACGATTTCATGAAGGTCATGTATCCGTGTCAAGTATATAAGAAACCAAAAGAAACATATACAATCAAAATAATCAAAAAAATAGCAAGAACAGACCAAAAATAGCCCATAACAGGCAAAACAGACAAATACGGGTCATTTGACAGACTTCTAGGAATACCGGTAGAAGATCCGAAACGGCTCATCAAGTTCCTGGGTAAAAATTCAAAAAATTCTTCGGATTTCCGTGGAATACCTTCGGATTTTCTAAACTGACACAACAATCGGGACATAGAAATTCTCAAAATTTGTTTCAACCATAAAAACTTTATTTTAAATCAAAATTCAACGTTTCAAGGATCAAAATTGCATGAAATCAAATTTCCTATGGGAGTATTGGATTTCACAAAACTTGAGATTTGAAAGATGAATACTCAAAATACTTTATAAAAAATGGGGTTTTTGGAACCAAATCTAAAGTAAGGACGAAAACCAAAAATGTCATATATATACAAAATATGTAAACAATTTAGGTGAACATATTTTAGACTATATTTAAGCATGAATACTAAATAAAACGAAAATAAAAGAAAATAAGGTAACCACTTTAAGCAATATGTACTTGTCTAGCTCAAGCTTAAAGCCTTCTTCTACTATACCGCCAAGAAGGATTTTGGAAATACAATCTAGGCCTCAAGGCTAAGCTCCAAGCTCTTTCTTAAGGAATGGAGATGAAGAAAAAGGAAGAGTGAAATGAGGAAGGAAAGAAAAGAGGAAGAGAGAGAAAAGTATAAACTTATATTGAGGAGGGAATGAATATGAGCCATTGGATCATGACACCTAATGAATTCATGTCCCCACACTCCATCGCAACCACTCAAACAAAACCAAGAAGTCATCGGGTAAAGAAAGGTAATAACCAATAAGAAGAGTTAATTGCAGCCATGCTGATTAATATCCAACAAATTTCTTCGGAATACAGTCGGATCTTCCGATCTGACTGTTAATTCCCCTTTTCGAGGAAACTTTGAGATTCTGTTCTATGCACGGATTCATGGCATTGCCAAAGGGCATTCTACAGGTCCAGTGTAGTCTTTCATATCAAAACGAAATCCAAATCGCAAAAAATATAACACAAAAATATAAAACACATAATAAGTTTGTTTTTCAGGAATACAATTTAAATTAAAAAAAAATCAGAAATACGAAATCCAGAAGCGAATGTGACACTTTATTAATTAACTATAAACTTTATGAATAATGCTGTTTGTCCCTCCAAATTGTACCTCCAAACCGTCCCTCATTATGTGGCAGCTGACGTGGCATGATGATGTGGCAGCTGACGTGACAAATTTTAAAATTCAAATTCAAATTAACATTAAAGTTAATGTTAACATTAACATTAAAAATTAATATTAACGTTAACATCAACAATAATATTAATATTAACATTAAATTAACAATAATATTAACATTAACATTAACATTAATATTAACATGAATTAATATTAATATTAATATTAACATTAATATTAAATTAACATGGACAAAATTGGGTAATTAACTTTTTGGGTTAAAATTTGCCATGTTATCGGCCATGTCAGATGACACATAATATTATTTAACATGACATGTCAATTGCCACATAAGGAGGGATGTTTTAGAGGGACAATTTGGAGGTACGAATAGCATTACTCAAACTTTATTAGATAAATAATTATTATGTATAATTATATATTTATGATAATTTTTTTATTAATTTTATTATATAATTAAGATATTTAATTAGTTAACCAAAAATTTAAATAATTGTAACTACTATTTCTCTTTATTTTTTGAACTAATTATCATAAATTTTAATATTATTTTATATTTTCTCATTTTTTACTTTCTTATTTCTTCTGGGAGCA
This sequence comes from Iris pallida, assembly GCA_029216955.1. Taxonomy (NCBI): domain Eukaryota; kingdom Viridiplantae; phylum Streptophyta; class Magnoliopsida; order Asparagales; family Iridaceae; genus Iris; species Iris pallida. The sequence goes on along the minus strand of JANAVB010042218.1, from coordinate 3,982,370 downwards.
CAATAAAGTGCAATAATTCCTATACACTATCCATCCTAGGGATCATCATTGGGTCCGAGCCCCATGGGCGTCCGAAAAGTCCGTCCGGTCCGATGGGCCAAAGCCCGATATAGCCCGACCATTAGGGTAGCCCGGCCCGGCCCGGTCCATATTATTATAGGGCAGGGCTTGGGCTAAGCATCCGTCCGTCCGAGGCTCGCCCGATAGGAGCCCGCCCGAGCTCGGCCCAAAAAGTCCGTCTAAGTCCGGCCCTAAAGTCCGCCATAGTCTAGAGTCGGAGTGTCTTTGTCTCTCTTTGGAGTCTGGAGTCGAAGCCAAATGATCCGAATTTTTTTGTACGGTACCTCTAACATTTTGAATTATGGAACAAAATCGCAAAGACAGTCTAGAGTCTGGAGTCTATTCACTTCATATTCATTCTTTAATTCAACTAAGTTTTAAACACAAAAACACAAAGTCACAACACACATCCAGATGAGCAAATTTTGTACCGTCTCTCTGGAGGCTGGAGCTGGAGTATTCAATTTATCTTCGATTTTGTATGGGATTGGATTTGCTTGTTGGTTTCTTTAATTCAACTAATTTTAAATAAACTAAAATGTGTAATTTAAAATGATTGAACATCTACAAAGACACAAAATGACAAAGAAACACAAACTGACACTCTCTTCCTGGAGGACTCACAAAGAAACACAAACGGACATTCATCAGTAATTGTGAGACTGAGGGTTATAACTGTGCAACAAAAACTAATATGACATAAATAAGACTATATGAGCCCATCTTGCTTATAGTTTAAAATTGTTTATAAATCTCATCTTCTAAAATCTACATCTTTTCTCTGGCACAATTAGCAGTTAATAATCTATGACATAAATATTGTAGGATGTTTGTTGGCATTTTCTTATCTATGTGCATACCATGCTTTTTGGGACTAAGCAAAGACAACAATTTAGTATAATATTTAAGAATATAGTGTTGAAATAACATTTCAAAGACGACATTAACGATTAGGCCCGAGAAGGTCCACTTGGACTTTTATATAGGGCTAGTCCGGTCCGACCCGACTTGGCCCGAAAAGTCCGACCGTTGTGGGCGGACTCGGACTTCATAGATAATAATTAAGCCCGGCCCAATTTGGCCCAAAATTTCTCTAGGGCCAAAAAAGACCGGCCCATGCCCGGCCCGAGCCCGTACTTTATGGACATGGGCGGCCGGCCCGGCCCAATGCAGATCCCTAATCCATCCTTGCAAATCCAAATCTTACTCCACTTATAATTTACCAAATATGTCCTTAGATAATACTAGGGAACAGTTAATGAATTTAAGTATATATGTCCTATACATGTTTGTATATATGTTATGAAAATAGCCTAAACCTAATAATTATTAGGGTTGGAGTATATATATGCTAAATCCTTGACGTGCGTCCTTGACCTGGACGTACGACCGAGGAAATTAAACACGATGAAGCTGATAGATTTCTGTCTGTTGTCTCCACGAGTCGAGGAAATTAAAACCCAATAAAGTTTGCTGTCCCCCCCCTACCTACAAAATTCCCAGTGCGAACTGAGTCTTGTCTTCTCTATTTAGCGACCATATTTTTGTTTCAATATTCTTCACACTCCATCAGCACTAACCAACCACTATATATATATGTGTAACATACTTCTCAGATGATCGATCATCTCCAAGCAACAATGGCTTCTTCGTCTTCTTCTTCTAGCTTGTTACTAGACGTCCTTCTCCACTCTTATACTACTTCCACGTTCCTCTCAGCTTACGCTTGCTTCTTCTTCTTCCTCTATCTATACTGGATACTCAACAAAAGATCGTCCAGCATGCCGACCAACTGGCCGCTCGTCGGGATGCTGCCGGACGTTCTCTACAACCTCGACAACGTCCACGACTGGCTAACCGACTTCCTCAGAGAATGCGGGTGCACGTACTACTTCCGAGGGCCACGGTTCGTCCGCATGAACGCCCTCCTGACGTGCGACCCCGCCAACGTGAACCACATCTTCAACGTCAACTTCGCGAACTACCCGAAGGGCCGCAAGTTCTCGGAGATGTTCGACGTCCTCGGCGACGGCATCTTCAACTCCGACGGCGAGTCGTGGCGGAGCCAGAGGAGGAAGGCCCAGGTCCTGACCGCCCACCCGCAGTTCCGGTCCCTGGTCGCGAGGAGCAGCCGCGACAAGGTGGAGAACGGGCTGGTCCCCCTCCTGGGCCGGCTCGCGGACCGCGACGCGGTGGTGGACCTGCAGGACGTGTTCCTCAGGCTGACCTTCGACATGACCTGCAGCCTGGTGTTCGGCGTCGACCCCGGCTGCCTCTCGCCCGAGTTCCCAACCGTCCCTTTCTCCCGCGCGATGGACGACGCGATGGAGGCCGTGTTCAGCCGGCACGCCGTGCCGCGCCCGTGCTGGAAGCTGATGAAGCGGCTGGGGATAGGGAAGGAGAAGAAGTTGGCGGCGGCTTGGGAAGTGATGGACAAGTTCGTAGCGGATAGCTTAGACATAATCAAGAGTAGGAAGGAGGAGGAGAAGTACGAAGGATGCTTACTAACGTCTTATAACATCGATGCTACCGACGATCAGCGCGAGTTCAAGTTCCTCAGGGACACGATGGTGAACTTCATGGTCGCGGGGAGGGACACCACCGCGGCGGGGCTCACGTGGTTCTTCTGGCTCCTGTCGAAGAACCCGACGGCCGAGTCGAGGATCCTCGAAGAATTGGACGAGCATTTGGTTCATCGAGACTGGTCGGAAGCGCAGGCGGCGCAACGTTCGAGTTCAGCTCGTCCGATCTCGTTCGATGCGGAGGGGCTCGCGAAGCTCGTGTACTTGCACGCGGCCCTGTGCGAAGCCCTGAGGCTCTATCCGCCGGTGCCCTTCGAGCAAAAGGAGGCGGCGCGGCCGGACGTGCTCCCCAGCGGCCACAGGGTTCCGGCGGGGGGGAAGATCATCTTCTCGGCGTACTCGATGGGGAGGATGGAGGGGGTGTGGGGGAAGGACTGCATGGAGTTCAGGCCGGAGAGGTGGATATCGGAGCGGGGGAGGCTCCGGCACGAGCCGTCGTACAAGTTCCTGTCGTTCAATTGCGGGCCGAGGACATGCGTCGGGAAGGACGTAGCCTTCACTCAGATGAAGGCGGTGGTGGCTGCCGTCGTTTGCAACTTCCGTGTCGAGCCAGTACAAGGCCAGGCTGTCGAGCCTAAGCATTCAATTATCCTCCATATGAGGAATGGATGGAAGGTCAGGATCAAGAAGAAGACTCACTAAAACTATATATATGATATCTCAAAAAAAAAAAAAAAATTTTAATTATATAAATATATATATAGTGTTTATGTTTGTAATATATATATATATATATATATATATATATATATATATATATATATATGATCAGTGCACGTTGTCTCGCCGTACGAGCGTTCGTGCGGACGCGACCGGTTCGTGGATGTGCCTCGACTCGGACACGGGACCAGAAAAGTTACTCGTCTTGTGCGTGAGGTCAAACGGGTGCGAACGGTTCGTGGATGTCACTTATCTCGTACACGATTGAAAGGGTGCCAGCGTTGACAGTGAGAAAATTAAAATAATTTTCCATTAAAATGTTTATGATTGTAACGTTTGTTGCATGTAGTGTTTATGTTTGTAATATTGAACATGTATATAAATATAGACAATGAGACAAAGAGGAAATTAAAATAATTTCCCATTAAAATGTTTATGCTTATGGTTCGGGTTATGCCTTTAAAATGTTCGGTTTTCCCATTAAAAACATATTGAATATTAAGTGTCAAAAATAAATAATCGATAATACAAATTAACAACTAAAATAATTTGGATTGAGGCTAAAGTTAATTAATAATATCTTATGATAACGTACGGGCCACCATCAAAATTTGTCACGATTCGCTTTCACTTTTGGGAATACAACTACGTAGTCAAGTTCAGCCTTGTAGAATAATATATATATGTTGCTTCTTTTATTAACTCATATGTATGGGGGAGGAAACATTAGAATTTGTGTGCATCATAGGTTAGTCAAGATAGGAACATCCACTATTTGTGGTTACTAATTTACAAACCACATGTGGCCACTTTAATCACTACTCATAAAATATTTTTCTATGAAAAGAAAATCATATTTGAGAAAAATCCACAGAGAGTACGACGTATTCTTCAGAAATATGATTCTTCGAAAATCCACGTAGGTGCAATTTACACTATTTCATTAAAAATCTTTCTAAGGAAAATTTCAATAGAAAAAACTCATTGAAGGAAAAAAAAACACAATACGAAAAGACATTGTTCAACATGTCTCCATTAGCATCTTCATGGTGCTGTACCTTAAAATCACCTAAAAAAATTAAATCTTAGTTCTTTCACAAATTTAAATGAAAAGTCACTCTAAATTAATATGTTTGATCATTAATTACATCTCACTCCAATATTTTAATCTCACTCCAATATTTTATCAGACAAAGGTTCTCACATTCATATGAATAACATAAATTAAGACTACTAGTTTCTTTGATGTATCTAAGATGTGCTTTATGCCATTCTAGTGCCTACGTGTTGGTGCATATACACTACCAGAATAAGTCTTTTTAGCGACGCCTAAAGACGTCACTAAAACGACAAATTACGTCGCTAAAAATATTTACCGACGTAATTACCGACGTTTTGGACTTGTCGCGGAAACGTAAGTCGCTGATCTTTAAAACGTCGCAAATACCGACGTTTACCGACGTATATTTACGTCGGTATATCCTGGGATATTACCGACGTCTACCGTCGTTTCGTCGGTGGATTAGCGACGTGTTGAAAGTCGCTACACGTCGGTAAAATCCTGGGAACTTACCGACGTTTACCGTCGTTTAAAATGTCACTAAATGTCGGTAATTCCTGGGATTATTACCGACGTTCACCGACGTTTACCGACGGTCTCCGACGTATAAGGACGTCGGTAAACGTCGGTACCCTGGAAAATTTTGCAGATTTACCGACGTTTACCGACGCAAATATATGTCGGTGGACGTCGGTAAACGTCGCTAAATCTGCAAAAAAAATAAAAAAAATAAAATACAGAATGTCCTTTTCTTCCTGCAGTTTAAAAAAATAACCATAAAGACACAGTATAACAGATATCATTTTCTCCCTGGGTTCGTCGACCCCTTCGGTGGAACACTCAACACCGGTAAACGTAAACCACAGAAGTACATTAACATCCAATTGAAATGAATAATAACATAAATAACAGTATAACACAATGTAGCAGGCAAATAGAATGGGATCCAACAAATAGAATAGGATCCAACAAATTTCCAAATAACCAAGTCTACACCAAATAACAAAGTCTACAACCAAATAACCAAAGTCTACACACAACCAACAAATAGAATAGGATCCAACAAATAGGATCCAAACATCCAAGTCTACACAACCAACAAATATCCAAGTCACAAACAAAGGATCAAACAAACACAAACAAACAGTCCTAACTAGGACTACTAGGGATCTGGTGCATGAGGGGCACCGCCGCGACGAAGGGATAAGAACAACTCATACCCCTCAAGTGAAATCGATACCGATGGAGCAGGCAGTGACGTCGGTGGAGTCGGTGTCGATGAAGAAGGCGGTGGAGGCGGCGGAGTCGACGATGATGAAGGCGCACCCGGAGGACCAGCACACTCCAACGCTGTAAGTCGCTGGTGGTATGAATCCATGGTAGATAAAAGTCTATCACTGCTCTGGACCATCGAATCCGTCACCAATCTTAGCCTATCGGTCATGGTCACCTGTGCTGTCTACAGCTCCATCACCGTGCGCTCTAACCCTCCAACGCTGCGCTCTGTCCTCTCAGTCGTCTCCATGAGCTCCATAATGTCGCGATCAAGCGCATCCAATCGTGATAGCAGCACAGGATCGTCCGTAGGGTGCTGAGGCTGCTCCTCGATCCGTCGTAGCAGGTCGTCACGGAGAGACTCCATCATCTGGTGGACTCGGGCAGACTCCTGGGACGGCTGTGGACCATGCACACTAGCAGGAGATACCCTAGAGGACTGTGTCGCAACTAGGGCGCCATAGGATCCCGTACCGTAGTACGTACCCCTATGGAGTCCACCAGCAGCGGTCATCCACAACTCGTTCGCCGACGGAGCTTGAGTGGGCTGCAAGGAAGTACCGGCCTCTCCTACATTAGATGCACTAGCAGCCGCCCGTTCCCACAGCCTCTGATACTCGGCCTAGAAAGTATGGATAGTACTCTATAATTTCTAATTTCTAAATAATGTACTTATTATTACTAACTACATGAATATTTATTTGTATCATATTTACTAAGTTATATTAAAATTGACACGAAATATTAAATTAAGATAACGTATTGTAATACTTACATAGGTCTGCTCGGCCCTCTCGTCAATAAGGCCTTCGCCCTTCCGATGGATGGCCAGAAAGACGGTTACCATGTCGGCGTTACCGACCTTCTTTACTTGTAATTAAATATATTATCTTAGTAATAATTTATCGGTTTTGCATTAAAATAATATTTCTAAAAGAGAAAGACATACCAGACGACGGAAATGTTCCGTCATCAGAATCGACCCACCGCACCACTTCGAGGCATGTTGCCTAGCCGCCTTGGCCTTCTCCGACTTCTCCTTGTACCTTGGCTCGTCGAATCGAGCCTTCATCGCATCCCACTGATCAGGGGTGATCCAACCTTGGATCGACTTTCCGGCATGATCACGATCCTTCTGATCATTAATAGCGTCGCGAATCAGCTTGGCAACGACGGCAGAAAACATTTCCTCGATAAGCTCGGCCCGGTGCGGTGGATAGAAAAACATATCCTAGAAGAACGCAAACCAAATATTTATCAGTTATATATAATATGAATTAATTATATGATTCATATTAAAGCAAATCTATTTTAACCTTGAAGCGCGTAAACCAGTAGTTCTTCCTTTCGTCTAGAGCATCAGAGTAGTTAATCCAGGGACCACCATAATTATGCCTCAGCATGTGGCTTAGGCGTCTCTGTACCTCTGGAGGACGATATCTATACAGACATATTATATTCATGAAAAAAGTTAATTTATGATAAAAACAGAAAAAAAAATTATAAACCAAAACACCTACTTTGTACCGTCGGCCTAGATCTCCGTCCTCCTCTCCTCCGGAGGTGCGCACGTATCATCTGCATGATGATGGTCGGCCGTCGGCACAGCCTCCGCCATCTGCTCATCCGTCTCCATCGTCGTATCAGCAGCAAGAACGCTAGACGGGCGAGCACTCTCATTATGCCTGGAACTACTCGTCCCAGGAGATATGCCACGTGACGTCGTCCCAACAGGCCCATCTACTGTCCGATATGGAGGAGTAATCGGCGACGTGGATCCAGAGCCGGTACCAGTAGGAGGTACCGAAGGAAAATCCCGTCCTCTAGCAGTACCTGTAGGAAGTACCAGAGGATCATGACCTCGTCGTTCCCCTTTTCGGAACGATCCGCGACGACCTGCCATACCTGATAACAGCATATGATAATACAACAAATAATAGAGACTAGAAATATGAAAGTACAACAAATAATAGAGACTAGAAATATGAAAGTACAACAAAGACAAGATAATAACCAAGACAACATATGATGATACATTCTACAATAAACATCTAAGTCCAGATAATATATTCTAGAAGAAACATCTAAGTTCAGATAAGTATATCTCTCTTAATCATCTTCAGAATAATCATCATGTTCGTCTTTCTCGACCTCATCTTCCTCTTCCTCCTCATCTTCACTTTCATCTTCGCCTTCGTCGACTTCGTCTTCCTCTTCGGATAATTCTACATCTTCTACATTATATGTCGTGTAATGTGTAACTTTCGTGGAGTCCACATCGACAATATTGGTTACAAGATGTAGCTCGTCCTCCTGGTAAGCTTTTTCGTCAACATTAAAAGTATCTCTAGCTTTAGTCTTGCATACTGCCCACCAGTCAGACTTCGTTGCTCCCTGTCTCGGATAAGCTGTGAAGTACACGAGCTGAGCCTGAGTTGCTAGGACAAACGGTTCGTAGCCTTGATATCTACGCTTGTAGTTTATATCCACAAGACCATGCTTGTCAATTTTCCAACCTTGATTTTCAATCGGATCGAACCATTCACACTTGAACAACACGATCTTTGCAGGTTCTCTGCCATTATTATATGAAAACTCTACAATCTCTCGCAAGATGCCAAAGAAATCATTTCCTGGATCGACGTCTTTGTAGTTCGAAGACTTGATACACAAACAACTATTTTTCGTGGAATCAAGATCCAGGAAGCTGTCTCTGATCGGAGCATTTGTCGACTTGAACCGAAAGCCATTGACACAGTAACTTGGCCATATTTTAACAAAAGTAATTGGTCCCTTGGCAAGAGTTCTAATTAATTCAATCTCGGGTAAAATTAGACGATTGACCTGAATATCAAAGAAGAGATAATAAGTTATTTATTGCGCAGTTGCATTAGAAGGGGCCAGTAATTACCGAGCTACTTACATATTCGCTCAACCAAGAAGGAAAATGACGTCTCATTTCTTGTTCTAATGCTTCGTCTGTTAGGTAGGGTCTAACCAACCTCAACTCATCATTATATGTGCTGGAAAACAACGAAGCAACCGCCGATTAGTACAATAATATTAGCTTATACTATTACATTGAGATGACGTAAACTCATCATCCTGAGTTACTTATCCCTCTAGCTTCTCCACTTCATCCTCGTCGCAATTGAGTAATACATACAACTGAGCAGCCCTTAGCTCTTCTTCATTCAAATATCTCTTCTTCATTTTTTTCGAAGGCTTTTCGGACGCATTGAATACTTTCAATATTCCATCATTAAATTCTTGATATCCGTCGTCGTTTTTCGGAGCCCTCGTTCTATTCGTAGCAACATGAGGTTTAAAATAGGAAGAGCATAAATTTGTAATCTCCTCGAGAATATAGGCTTCACAAATAGAACCCTCGACCCGAGCCTTATTTTTCATCTTTCTTTTTAGGTGATTAAAATATCGCTCGAACGGGTACATCCATCGATATTCGACAGGTCCACCAACACATGCCTCGTAGGAAAGATGAATCGACAAATGCTCCATAGAGTCAAAGAATCCAGGAGGGAACACCCTCTCTAGCTTGTACAGTATTACCGCAATGTCCTTCTCTTGCTTTTCTAGACGATCAACGAGCAATTTCTTAGAACAAAGGTCCCTGAAGAATATGCTAAGCTCCGTCAATGGATCCCAAACTGCCTGCGGTAAGAATTCTCGAAATGCAATCGGAATTAACCGCTCCATGAATACGTGACAATCATGGCTCTTCATACCTGTCAGTTTGTTCTCCTTGAGGTCGACGCATATTCTCAAGTTCGAAACATACCCATCTGAAAATTTTAGACCTTGAATCCACCTACAAAGCCTCACTTTATCCTCCTTCTCCAGTGAGAAAATTGCCTTAGGCTGCTTCAACTTCCCATTTCCGTCCTCTATCAAATGCAATGCAGGACGTCTACATATTTCTTCCAAGTCCAATCTAGCCTTTGGATTGTCTTTCGTCTTTCCCTTTACGTCCATTACAGTATTAATTATGTTGTCAAACACATTCTTCTCGATATGCATGACATCAAGGTTATGTCTAATCAGATTGGTGCTCCAATATGGAAGATCCCAGAATATACTCCTCTTCGTCCAGTTATGAGTGCGACCAAATCCGTCACACTTCTAGCCCGTAGCAGGCTGCTCAATAGCTCTTGGTAAATCTTTTACCTCTTCCTATATAGTGTATCCGGGTCACCTTGGCGGGGATTAGCCTTCTCCACAACGCCAGCACGAAAAGCATTCCTGTTCCTCCGGTACGGATGATCCTTCGGCAGGAATTGTCGATGACAATCGAAGAAGCATGGTTTGCCTTCGTGTTTCAAACGGAAAGCCTTAGTGCTGTCCATGTAATACGGACATGAAAGACGACCATGCGTGCTCCATCCAGATAATATTCCATAGGCCGGAAAGTCGTTGATGGTCCACATAAGTGCTGCCCGCATCTGGAAATTTTGTTTTCTAGATACATCGTACGTGTTGGAACCTACTTCCCACAGATGATTCAATTCATCAATCAATGGCTGTAAATACACATCGATGTTCCTTTTCGGATTGTTCGGACCGAAGATAATAACGGTGAGGAACATATACGGAGTCTTCATGCACATCCAAGGGGGTAGATTGTATGGTGTGACGATCACAGGCCAACACGAATACTGGGATTCCGAAAGTCCGAATGGGGTAAAACCGTCGGAGCAGAGACCCAATCTAACATTACGCGGATCAGAAGCAAAATCTGGATACTCTCGATCAAAGTGCTTCCATGCTTCTCCATCAGATGGGTGATCCAACACTCCTTCGGTATGTTTCCGCTTATGCCAACTCATGTTTTCTACAGTTTCCTTCACCATAAATAACCGCTGCAACCGCGGCATCAACGACAAGTAGTGCATCGAAGAGGTAGGCTTCCTGGCACCGACATACTTTCCTCTACCACATGTCTTGTAGCGATCGACACCACAAAATCTGCAGACGTCTTTATCCTTGTCGTCTTTGTAGTACAATATGCACCCGTTGCGACAGGCATCGATTTTTTCGTATCCCATCCAAAGCGATCTAGACCCTTGACCATTAAGGGAATACAAATAGTATTATCTAGACCATAGAGACTAGAGGAATTTAACCCATTTGGTCAACCAAGCCTTGGTCAATAAAACCGTAGAATAATGGTATAGGAATAAACAAGACTTAGATCCTTATGACTCTTAGACTATTCATATTTGTTTTTATTTCATCTACCATCGTGCATATGTTCTACTATCTAGACTAATGATGCTAATATAGCCTAGTATTTGCAAGCTAATTCTTTATCGAGCTTGATCAAGGCATATGATATTGAGCGGCCGCTCACTAACATATTGTCTAATCAGAACCGGTGCATGATGGTCTGATCAACCGAGTGCACTTTGGTTCGCCTTTTTCATATATCAATCTACGTGGATGGGATGTAGTTGAACTTGTCCTTTAGAATCCCATCCACGACTGCCTTGATGATTCTTTTGAAATCTATACGACCGCCTATGAACCACGTATTCGTAATTGATAATGTCATCATTGAACTCCTTAAATCGCTTTCGCCTTCACCGATTTTGGAAGGACGAAAGCACTTGTACTCGAAATTGTTATGTCTTCATCATAAACTCCGCGACCTTTCCCTCGACCCTAATTCTACAATTTTAACTTTCTAATCACTTGAATTTAAGAAGTGATTACAATAGTCTCTTAATCATATCCTCAACCTAGACTACGACCATATAAACTTCTTTAACCCTTCTATCTACCGTTGTGCCTTCTCACCCCCCCTAATTCTTAATTTCGAGGACGAAATTCTTTTAAGTTGGGTAGGATGTAAAATCCCTAAATTTTTACTAAATTTTTTTTATTATTAAATTTTGTACTGATTTAAAAATTTTGTATTGTACGTCGCATAGTCGTATTGTACGTCGCGCACGAAATTTTATTTTTTTGTAGTTGCTCGTCGAGTACGAATATGTGCGAGCGTACATATTTTATAAAAAATATTTTTTCTATTTTTATACACTTTCAAAATAATATATAATTATTATTCTTGCTATAAAAAACCTTTTGCTTTTAGCAGTTATTAATCATAAATAATATTTTATTGTATACTAGGAAAAGCATAATCATGTATGAATTATTCGTACATACATATATTTCGTAATTATTTATTAGTCTATTTTAAATAAAAATATAATTTTTGAGATTTATTAATATTAATATTTTATTATTCAAAAAGATATTTAAAAATATTTATTATTTTTGAAATTATTAATATTGGTATTTTGAAAAATATATTTGAAAGTTATTGTGGCCATTTAAATCTTGATTTGATTTATGGATATGTTTAAAATAGTAAATTAATATCTATATTTGGAAGTTGATTTATCCTATTCGATTTTAAACTAAAATTTAAATTGATTTAAATTAGATTTGCATTTAGATTTGGATTTGATTTAAATTAAATTTGCGAATTATCTATTTTGGGTTTTAAGCTACTCCTAACTCTTATCTAATTGGGAATTCCCACATCCTATAAATAGGCAGGTACTCCTCCAATTCATTATTCATCCACAAACAAAATTCCACAACCAAACGTGTATCGTGTCCGTGTTCCACCATCCACAATCTTATTCCATTTATACACATACATTTATTTCTCCGTGTCGACAACCCTGACACGATATATCGAATTCCTAAATCTAACCCTAAGCCCTGTCCCGGTTCACCCCGACCTCTGGCCGACCCCGTCATCAACCGTTACCGTCACCCCCACAGATCCCCTGAACTTCGACCACCTCTGCTAACCTCGCCGACGACCAAGAAACACCACCGCTACAACATCCAACTAGCCACCACTCGCCGTGGCCATCGCCACAACCCAACCCCGCCAGCCTTCCAGTTCCCGACAAATACCGCTGCCACAACCATCGCGCCATCACCGTTCCCCCTTCACCACCGTCACCACAACCGTCGTCATCGACACCACCACCGACCCGCCACCATTACAGCACACCTAAACTCCGCCACCATGCCCATCCGTCCGGCCACCAGCAAACCCATGCCCAGCCGTCACCACCACCGCCGTCAGCATCTCCGTTCACCCCGGCCACCCGAACAACCACCGCCACCGCCGTCAACATAAATACCACCATCGGGAATAAGAAAAACATTAAAAACCCTAACCCTAAACTCACCTTCGGACGCCTGCCGCCGGCCTAGATCCGCCTCCGCCGTGCCAAGCCGCCGTTGACCCGCTGTCGCCGCCCAGAGCCTCACCGGCGATCCGCCGGTCGGGCCATCCCAGTGAGCCCCCGCACGCCGCAGACCCCTTCATCCTCATCGCCGACCGGAGCTCAGCCTCCAGTCGAACCCCCGAACTTCGACCGTGCCGTGCGCCCCGTCTCCGCCACAGCCGACCGACGGAGCCGTTGCCGAAACCCCAGACCGCCGCCCTTTTCTCCTCCGCTCGCCGCCCGCCGTGGCCTCTCCCCCTTCGTCGCGAGACCGCCGCACGCGACCTCTCTACCGCCGCCGCGTGCCGGTGAGCGCTTGCCCAGCGCCCAGCGCTCCGCCGACCGAGCCCCTCCGGCCAAAGCCACCGCTTCCCTCTTCTCTCTTCCTCTTTCGACCCCTCGCTCTCTCTCTCTCAGCTCTCGATCTATCCCTCTCTTCCTCCTTCTGATATTTTTTCTTTTTTCAATAGTCTCTTTCTTCTCTCCCTCTCTCGAGAACGAGAGCAGCATCAGTGCTGCACGTGGGTTTTTTTATTATTATTTATTTATCTGTGTTTTTGTTTTTTTAGTTGTTTATTATTTCTGTTAATTTTCTCTTTTAACACCTATTATTATTATTATTATTACTGATTTTGTAGCATAGGGTTATACATACTGTTATGGCATTATTCTTATTAGAATATTATTCTATCATGGTACATAATTTTTTTTTTCAAAGTAATTCTTGTAAAAGAAAACATGGCTCTTGGGCTTGGCCCTATATATAATTTCAAACTAAATCTCAAAGGCCTATATATTTATTATTGTCATATTTAAAATAAAGTTTTTGATCTAAAAATATTATAGTAGTATTTTTCTAATTATTTTTCTGGAACTTTCGAGTAGATAATACCTAAAAGTATTTTTATTGATAAAATATAGATTTTAAACTTACAGTGGTATTTTGATAAAACTTAGTTTTGCCCTAAAAAGATTTCTAGATTTTTCAAGTCATTAATTAAAATTATCTTTAAAGTATTAAGATTAAGTTTTCTAAAAATATATATATAAATACATTATTTATCCATTTCTTTTTATATTTTTCTCCTGTCTGTATCCAGTCCTAATATTCCTATTCCTTCGCCCATTTAGAGACAACCTTATGTCCAACCTAACCAATTTGACCCTTCTGGACCCAATAGAACTGTCCGTGTCACCATCAGAGGTCACCTTGTATAGTTGTTGCACCAAAGTCGCAGTTTATGCCAGCTTGATCATTGCAGCACTCCAGGCGTACTATCAGGCAAGACACCTTGCCATTTGCTGTTTATTTATTTTAGCTCATATTTCATGCATTAGTATTATTTTCTTTATGCAAAATAAACTGTGATACATGGCTTAACCTGTTAGAACTTACTGTTCATTTATATTTCATGCTGTGTATTATTTTTTTACAAATTAAACCTAGATTTAAGGGACCACCATGTGTGTTGCATTCATTGGCCTTGACACGTGGTAACACGAAGTTGTGTGTCGCATGTAGAACACGGAAGTGCGTGATTGGCTGGCCACCAGTACGTACAAGCCGTGCGATAGGAATAACCGCTAATAGAGATTGCATGTTAGTTTGACTTAGCGGTTATAGTGGTTTGTGTTGTGGATACAACACAGTATGCATTGGGTGGGGAGGACAATTCCTTAGCGTATGGGCTTCGATGCACTTTTCCTTGTGACCCGGACTCTCCGCTGGAGATACGGGGTTGATGACCCATGATTACTGACGGCCACTGACGAATCTGCGAAACGTCATGCTCTTACTGATGGGGCCTCTGGTGCCCAAGGGAGACTACGCCGATCCTATTTAGCCAGGGCCCATGCGTAGGAAGGATTGTTCTTAACTACATTTTACTTATAACGGTTAGGCACCTTTATCCGTTAGGTACGAGTACTTTTGGTTTGGGTACTTGTATCTGACCGTGGCTTGGAATAATAACTTGTCGCAGATTAGTTCATCACATCTTGTCCTTGTTTGGTTGTAGGTGTGACTTACTACTTCGATGAGAAGGTATTGAACCTTGTTGGGGTCCGGATACCATATTGGATTCATAGCATGGAAAGATACGTCGCCGTGAATTAGTTTACCATCTCCTGTCCTTGTTTGGTTGGGGGGATGGTACGCTCGTTCAGTAGGTGCGTATTGGACCATGTTATAATTCGATTTACTATTTATTTGAGCAATATTTATTCAGTTTTTATGGCATGATATTATGTGTCTTGTTACGTCCCTCTGAGGACCTGGTTATCTCTCCAGGTGTGTGCTATTGTCTTTCGCAGGTGTTCTAGCTCTAGCCGTGTTCATCGCTATTTTCTTCGAGGATGATTGCACTTGGATCGTCTTCGCTTCGCTCGCCAAAAATCATTTATTATGTACTTTTCCTTTACTTGTTGGTAGTAGATTTGTCTCTGCCCAACATATTGTATCAAGACAAATTCATAGTTGATTATATGATACCTTTTATTCTTGTGGATGAGATTAGTTATGGTTCTACTGCATTTTACAGCTTATGTATTTATACGAGGCATCCGTATATTGGAGTATACTTCGTATAAATACAGCTGGCATGTCTACGTTCCTAGTCCTACGTATTTTTGGGACTGGGGCGTTACATGTTTTTGTGGTGGCCCATGCAGGTCAAGATAAATTGTTTGGTTACTTTACCGTACCAAGCAAGCATGCGAATAGAATTAGAAGTCTAGGATCTCATCCATATACTTGACCTTTTCTTTGATTCCATATTCGACCGACTCATCGATTGCATCTTGCTTGATTTCTTCTATCATTATTCTTATCTTCCATTCGTGCTTGCTAGAGATTGACCCTACTAGTTAGATGTCCCAAACACCCTTAGCTTAATTCTTTAAGTTGGGTAGAATACCCCACGACCTAACACACCCTTGACCATTAAGGAATACAAATAGTATTATCTAGACCATAGAGACTAGAGGAATTTAACCCATTTGGTCAACCAAGCCTTGGTCAATAAAACCGTAGAATAATGGTATAGGAATAAAAAAGACTTAGATCCTTATGACTCTTAGACTATTCATATTTGTTTTTATTTCATCTACCATCGTGCATATGTTCTACAATCTAGACTAATGATGCTAATATAGCCTAGTATTTGTAAGCTAATTCTTTATCGAGCTTGATCAAGGCATATGATATTGAGCGGCCGCTCACTAACATATTGTCTAATCAGAACCGGTGCATGATGGTCTGATCAACCGAGTGCACTTTGGTTCGCCTTTTTCATATATCAATCTACGTGGATGGGATGTAGTTGAACTTGTCCTTTAGAATCCCATCCACGACTGCCTTGACGATTCTTTTGAAATCTATACGACCGCCTATGAACCACGTATTCGTAATTGATAATGTCGTCATTGAACTCCTTAAATCGCTTTCGTCTTCATCGATTTTGGAAGGACAAAGGCACTTGTACTTGAAATTTCTCTAGCTGTCTTATCAATTAAGACCATTACCACTCGACATTGTTATGTCTTCATCATAAACTCCTCGACCTTTCCCTCGACCCTAATTCTATAATTTTAACTTTCTAATCACTTGAATTTAAGAAGTGATTACAATCGTCTTTTAATCATATCCTCAACCTAGACTATGACCATATAAACTTCTTTAACCCTTCTATCTACCGTTGTGCCTTCTCACCCCCCCTAATTCTTAATTTCGAGGACGAAATTCTTTTAAGTTGGGTAGGATAAAAAAACCCTAAATTTTTACTAAATTTTTATTATTATTAAATTTTGTACTGATTTAAAAATTTTGTATTGTACATCGCATAGTCGTATTGTACGTCGCGCACGAAATTTTATTTTTTCGTAGTTGCTCGTCGAGTACGAATATGTGCGAGCGTACATATTTTATAAAAAATATTTTTTCTATTTTTATACACTTTCAAAATAATATATAATTATTATTCTTGCTATAAAAGACCTTTTGCTTTTAGCAGTTATTAATCATAAATAATATTTTATTGTATACTAGGAAAAGCATAATCATGTATGAATTATTCGTACATACATATATTTCGTAATTATTTATTAGTCTATTTTAAATAAAAATATAATTTTCGAGATTTATTAATATTAATATTTTATTATTCAAAAAGATATTTAAAAATATTTATTATTTTTAAAATTATTAATATTGGTATTTTGAAAAATATATTTAAAATTTATTGTGGCCATTTAAATCTTGATTTGATTTATGGATATGTTTAAAATAGTAAATTAATATCTATATTTGGAAGTTGATTTATCCTATTCGATTTTAAACTAAAATTTAAATTGATTTAAATTAGATTTGTATTTAGATTTGGATTTGATTTAAATTAAATTTGCGAATTATCTATTTTGGGTTTTAAGCTACTCCTAACTCTTATCTAATTGGGAATTTCTACATCCTATAAATAGGCAGGTACTCCTCCAATTCATTATTCATCCACAAACAAAATTCTACAACCAAACGTGTATCGTGTCCGTGTTCCACCATCCACAATCTTATTCCATTTATGCACATACATTTATTTCTCCGTGTCGACAACCCCGACACGATATATCGAATTCCTAAATCTAACCCTAAGCCCTGTCTCGGATCACCCCGACCTCTGGCCGACCCCGTCATCAACCGTTACCGTCACCCCCACAGATCCTCCGGACTTCGACCACCTCTGCTAACCTCGCCGGCGACCAAGAAACACCACCGCTACAACATCCAATAGCCACCACTCGCCGTGGCCGTCGCCACAACCCAACCCCGCCAGCCTTCCAGTTCCCGACAAACACCGCTGCCACAACCATCGCGCCATCACCGTTCCCCCTTCACCACCGTCACCACAACCGTCGTCATCGACACCACCACCGATCCGCCACCATTACAGCACACCTAAACTCCGCCACCATGCCCATCCGTCCGGCCACCAGCAAACCTACGCCCAGCCGTCACCACCACCGCCGTCAGCATCTCCGTTCACCCCGGCCACCCGAACAACCACCGCCACCGCCGTCAACACAAATACCACCATCAGGAATAAGAAAAACATTAAAAACCCTAACCCTAAACTCACCTTCGGAAGCCTGCCGCCGGCCTAGATCCGCCTCCGCCGTGCCAAGCCGCCGTTGACCCGCTGTCGCCGCCCAGAGCCTTGCCGGCGATCCGTCGGTCGGGCCATCCCAGTGAGCCCCCGCATGCTGCAGACCCCTTCATCCTCGTCGTCGACCGGAGCTCAGCCTCCAGTCGAACCCCCGAACTTCGACCGTGCCGTGCACCCCGTCTCCGCCACAGCCGGCCGACGGAGCCGTTGCCGAAACCCCAGACCGCCGCCCTTTTCTCCTCCGCTCGCCGCCCGCCGCGGCCTCTCCCCCTTCGCCGCGAGACCGTCGCACGCGACCTCTCCACCACCGCCGCGTGCCGGTGAGCGCTTGTCCAGCGCCCAGCGCTCCGCCGATCGAGCCCCTCCGGCCAAAGCCACCGCTTCCCTCTCCTCTCTCCCTCTTTCGACCCCTCGCTCTCTCTCTCTCAGCTCTCGATCTATCCCTCTCTTCCTCCTTCTGATATTTTTTCTTTTTTCAATAGTCTCTTTCTTCTCTCCCTCTCTCGAGAACGAGAGCAGCATCAGTGCTGCACGTGGGTTTTTTTATTTTTATTTTTTTATTATTTATTTATCTGTGTTTTTGTTTTTTTATTTGTTTATTATTCCTGTTAATTTTCTCTTTTAACACCTATTATTATTATTATTATTATTATTATTACTGATTTTGTAGCATAGGGTTATACATACTGTTATGGCATTATTCTTATTAGATTATTATTCTATCATGGTACATAATTTTTTTTTCAAAGTAATTCTTGTAAAAGAAAACATGGCTCTTGGGCTTGACCCTATATATAATTTCAAACTAAATCTCAAAGGCCTATATATTTATTATTGTCATATTTAAAATAAAGTTTTTGATCTAAAAATATTATAGTAGTATTTTTCTAATTATTTTTCTGGAACTTTCGAGTAGATAATACCTAAAAGTATTTTTATTGATAAAATATAGATTTTAAACTTACAGTGGTATTTTGATAAAACTTAGTTTTGCCCTAAAAAGATTTCTAGATTTTTCAAGTCATTAATTAAAATTATCTTTAAAGTATTAAGATTAAGTTTTCTAAAAAAATATATATAAATACATTATTTATCCATTTCTTTTTATATTTTTCTCCTATCTGTATCCAGTCCTAATATTTCTATTCCTTCGCCCATTTCGAGACAACCTTATGTCCAACCTAACCAATTTGACCCTTCTGGACCCAATGGAACTGTCCGTATCACCATCAGAGGTCACCTTGTATAGTTGTTGCACCAAAATTGCAGTTCATGCCAGCTTGATCATTGCAGCACACCAGGCGTACTATCAGGCAAGACACCTTGCCATTTGTTGTTTATTTATTTTAGCTCATATTTTATGCATTAGTATTATTTTCTTTATGCAAAATAAACTGTGATACATGGCTTAACCTGTTAGAACTTACTGTTCATTTATATTTCCTGCTGTGTATTATTTTCTTACAAATTAAACCTAGATTTAAGGGACCACCATGTGTGTTGCATTCATTGGCCTTGACACGTGGTAATACGAAGTTGTGTGTCGCATATAGAATACGGAAGTGCGTGATTGGCTGGCCACCAGTACGTACAAGCCGTACGATAGGAATAACCGCTAATAGAGATTGTATGTTAGTTTGACTTAGCGATTATAGTGGTTTATGTTGTGGATACAACACAGTAGGCATTGGGCGGGGAGGATAATTCCTTAGCGTATGGGCTTCGATGCACTTTCTCTTGTGACCCGGACTCTCCGCTGGAGATACGGGGTTGATGATCCATGATTACTGACGGCCACTGACGAATCTGCGGAACGTCATGCTCTTACTGATGGAGCCTCTGGTGCCCAAGGGAGACTACGCCGATCCTATTTAGCCAGGGCCCATGCGTAGGAAGGATTGTTCTTAACTACATTTCACTTAGAACGGTTAGGCACCTTTATCCGTTAGGTACGAGTACTTTTGGTTTGGGTACTTGTATCTGACCGTGGCTTGGAACAATAACTTTTTGCGGATTAGTTTGTCACATCTTGTCCTTGTTTGGTTGTAGGTGTGACTTACTACTTCGATGAGAAGGTATTGAACCTTGTTGGGGTCCGGATACCATATTGGATTCATAGCATAGAAAGATACGTCGCCGTGAATTAGTTTACCATCTCCTGTCCTTGTTTGGTTGGGGGGATGGTACGCTCGTTCAGTAGGTGCGTATTGGACCATGTTATAATTCGATTTACTATTTATTTGAGCAATATTTATTCAGTTTTTATGGCATGATATTATGTGTCTTGTTACGTCCCTCTGAGGACCTGGTTATCTCTCCAGGTGTGTGCTATTGTCTTTCGCAGGTGTTCTAGCTCTAGCCGTGTTCATCGCTATTTTCTTCGAGGATGATTGCACTAGGATCGTCTTCGCTTCGCTCGCCAAAAATTATTTATTATGTACTTTTTCTTTACTTGTTGGTAGTAGATTTGTCTCCGCCCAACATATTGTATCAAGACAAATTCATAGTTGATTATATGATACCTTTTATTCTTGTGGATGAGATTAGTTATGGTTCTACTGTATTTTACAGCTTATGTATTTATACGAGGCATCCGTATATTGGAGTATACTTCGTATAAATACAGCTGGCATGTCTACGTTCCTAGTCCTACGTATTTTTGGGACTGGGGCGTTACACACCTTTACTTGTTACAACTTTGATCCCCAAATTCTCGTTTGTCAGTTCATACGGTCTACACTTTTCGCAGTATATGTACACATGACATTTTACGTTAAATGGTCAGAGATTATCGGTCATCTTCTTTTCGCATTGCTAACTTTTGTTTCACGTGTTTGTGCGTGCGGTGGTCAGAGATTATCGCGGCGACATATCACCCGTGTCTACATAAGAACGTCGCTACAATATTTCATATAGGGTTGGCTGCTCGATCGATTTCATTTTTTCACCCAAAATTTTCATTCTCCCGCCTCCTTCTCCCTCGACGAGCTCCTCCCCCTCGGCGACCCCCTTCCCCCTCAGTGACCCCCTCCTTCATCGGTGCAACGATCGCAGCGGCATATCACTCAAAGGCTGAGTTGTATAAGTCAAGTTTTAGGATATTAGTCTATATATTATGTATAGTCCAACCGAGTCAACTCTAAGCTAAACTAGTCTAACTTGGTCAAACTAGCCATTTCTAAGTTGTATAAGTCAAGTTTTAGGATATTAGTCTATATATTATGTATCTAGCTATATTGTATCTAAGCTAAACCGAGTCAACTTTATACTAACATAACTTTATAAGTCAAGTATAGAGTATTACTAAAAGAACTTTTGGACTTATAGTCCTAGGCATATTGAATCAGATGTTGGCAAATCAGTTGGTTTAGAATGTTAGGTTGCAGATATTGAAGTGGATAGAGGTAGGTTCGAGCAAGTGATCCTTTACAATTAAGACTCTGACACTATGGTCAAGTATCATAACTGAATCCTTCTCCATGTCAAATTAATGATGTTAACCTTAGCTGAGAGTAAGCATTTAATGTTTCCAATTGAGTATCACCTAGACAGGTTGCACTAATGTTAACAGTAGGAATGATGTTTGGAATGGTTTATGAAGTGGTGACTCAACATTAGGTAGTTGGATTTATTTCAGACAACCATATTAGTATGTGGAGGGCCAAACAGTTGGTGTTAGATGTAGACTAACTAAACTGTGAAAGAAGATGGATATTTGTATGAGTTAGCTTCAGTAGAAAGACTGTGACTCTGCATGAGTCATATTAGAGGAGTTACTCTGCATAATAATGTACTAAGTATAAGATATGGGTTAGGGCTTAATGGGCTAAGCTAAGCTAGGAGTCCAATAACACCAATAGTAATGTCTGTAACTAGGGTATTTGTGAATATTATGTATCAATATGAGAATAAATTTTGGGTAGTAATTTAGCATATTATTTATCTTATATCTAGAATACCCTAATTTAGCCAAAATTTGAGCACATAGGTGTCATAGTGTGTGCGCGTCAGTGTTGTGTCATGTGTCAAAGTGTGTGTGTGTGTCAAAGTGTTGTGTCATGTGTTAAAGTGTCATATCCGTGTGTATACGAGCCGGTTAGGGTTAGGGTTTACCTGATCAACCGTGACAGGAGGGGAGGGGCGACGGCGAGGGGGAGCGGCGGTGGAGGTGGCTGGAGCTGGCTCTGGCGAACGGGAGTGTAAGCCCCTGAAATTAGGGCTTATTATTTTATTTATTTATTTTTATAAGTCAATTATTTTGAATAAATATTATTATTTGATTATTATTTAATTTAATGCTCTTTACCGTGACTTGGAATTCTAGAGCATCAGGGATGCCAGTCTCTGGAAACTTCCTTCTTGGAGTTTGTAGTAGACGAGATTATCTACATTTTGATATATCCTGTCCCACTTGAACTCGTTTTCTTGTACTCTTTTTTGCTTCGCGCAAGTTCGGGTCAATATTAGACCATTTAATTATTAATTGAATTCCCACTCTTTTCCTTGATCATCATATGCGCGCTACCATGACTTTTAATTTAGGAGCACCAGACCTGTCATTTTCTCGAAACCAACTTGTCATGCCTGATCTACTCGAGACGCTCTTCACCCACGACCTTTGTGTCCCACTCAGACACTCCATTTTGTGCTCCATTTCCTTCGTACAACTTTTGGTTCAATTTAGGCCAATTAATTATCTACCGTAAAACCTGATTTAATTTCCAATTTAATTTCGGGACCCGACATCGACCCAACCTAGTTGACCCCAAATAGGGACATGGCCCACACGAAGCCTACTACCAGCCTGCCACTGGGGTCCCATTTATTTGAGTCCCCGCATGTTATTTATTTATCCATAATTATAAATCTCTATTTTTATTCAAATATTGTACCCTGTCCGATTTTGGCCCGACCCGGCTCTACCGAACCCGAACCCAAGCTCCATGCTGCCCTCTCATGACTGCCCAAATATCCCACATAATTTTTCTATTTTTCTATTTTAAAAATATCTATTTCTCTCTCGCCATGTGTATATATACACACACACACACACACACAGATATATATATATATATATATATATATATATATATATATATATATATATATATATATATATATACATATATATATAATCTCTCTCTCTCATCCTCACCTTACTCTCTCTCCTAACTCTCCCATGCTAGCCGACCACCCCCTCTTCTCTCTATCCTCTTCTTTAAATATCTCCCTCTCTCTTTAAATATCTCTCTCTCCCTCTCTCTTTATATATACACACACACCTACACATATTATGTAATCTCTCTCTCTCTCTTCCCCTCACCATCACTCCATCACACACCCCCCAACCAGGACAACCCATCCCCCCCGATGTACCCGAGCACACTCCTCCCTCTCTTTATTCATTCTCTCTCTCTCTCTCTCTCCCATATTAATATCTTCTCTCTCACCTCCCTATTATATTCACCGACACACATCTCTTCCTCTCTCTTCTAAAGAATAACACTCATCCCTCTCTCTCTCTCTTCACTCAGCCAAGTTGGCCGAGCCTCCCCTCTCCTAGCCCGAGCTCCCCCTCACCCACAACTAATTCTCCTTCATCATATTCACCATCATCATCCTCAAGCATCATTCACCACCACCTCCACCATCAACACCACCACCCCCGCCGTGCCTGCGCCGCTCGCCGTCGCCGCATCCCTGCGCGGCCACAGCAGCAGCAGCAGCAGTTCACTGCAGCACTGGCAGCGGCAGCAGCATGCGCGCGCGCGCACCGGCGGTTCGCGCGCCGCCCCGGCCGTCGCCGTCGCCGGCGAGCACCCCCCATGGCCGGGCACACACCCCCGTACCACCCCGTGGCGGCCAACGTCCTCCGGGATGCGCCATCTAGGCGATTTCAACGTTTTTCTCGGAATTACGTCGACGCGCGCGCGGACGAATTTCAGAATTCGCGTTTCGGGACAGCAACTTCGTGCCGATTATTTTGACAATCCGACCGTTGGATCGGCGATTTCTTTGCTCCATCTCAATTTTGGTATATCCACCTTCACTCATGTCAATTTTCATCCGTTAATTTCGTCGTTTGATACATCAAAACCGGCCACCAAGTTGACGTTTTAATTTGTACTATTTTTGGACAATTTTGCGACACCAACTTCGCGGGTTCGTATCTTCGTCGTCGCAGCTCCGTTTTGCGCACTACCAGTTCCGGTGCACAGCTGGTATAACCCTTTTCCTGCCCCCTTTAGATTTCATTTCAGTTTGAGCTTGTTAGGTCGGTCGAATTCGACGCCAAAGTTGGCCGTTCGAATTCTTAGTATTGCACTTGTAAAATTCCATTTTTGGACCCGGGACTCCGGATTCAATTTCTGACACCACCAGTAGACTCGTGGCGTCATTCTGGTATGTTTTCATATAAAGTTTGCTTGATTTGGAGAACGTGGGCCCTGGCACACATTTCGGTGCAAAGCGGTCCCACTTTCTGAGTCAACGGGACTTTTTGACGCCGGCTCATCGGAATCCAATTCTGGATATACCGTTGAGTTCGTATCGTCATTCTGGACTCGTTGACATATAATTTGCTAGGTTTTAGTAGACATTGATTCCGACACGCATTTCGGTGCAAGTCGGATACCAATATCCGGGTCAACGTGTCATTTTGAGTTCGGCTCATCGGAATCCAATTCCGGATATACCGTTGAGTTCGTATCGTCATTATGGACTCGTTGACATATAATTTACTGAGTTTTGAGGACATTGGCTCCGACACGCTTTTCCGTGCAAATCGGTTTCCAATGTCCTGGTCAACGGACCAATTTGAGATCGGGTCAACGGAATCCAATTCTGGATATACCGTTGGGTTCGTATCGTCATTCTGGATTCGTGAACATATAATTTGTTAGGTTTTGTGCACTTTTATTTTGGCACATTTTTTGGTGCAAAGTGTGTCCAATGACGGACATCATTTTGGCCCAAAATTTCCGTTTTGCCCCTGTGTCCAAATTGGACTTTTGGATAAGCTATCATAGCTGATTTGACCATTCTGGACACGTTGGTGATGTTAGTTTCATCATCCGACAACATCTGTATATTACTTCCCTTTTTATGTCACCATATTATTATAATATTTTCTCCTTTTGGTTGTTTTAGAGACCCGTCGATTTCAGTGATTTCTAAATCACTGAAATTCATAAGTTGACCTTGTAGATGTTTATAGAGGCTGTCTTGACCTTTATTGACCATGGTTGACTACTTTGACTGAACGTCGAAGTAGAGTCAACATTTGACCTAGGTTAGACTAGTTTTGACCTTGGTTGACCACAGTTGACTATTTTGACCAAAGTCAACCGGAAGTCAATCGTAGCCTAAGATTGACCAGAACTTGACCGAAGTTGACCAGTTGACCCAAAGTCAACTGTTAGTCAACGTTAGTCAGGTTTGACCTAGAATTGACCTAGAATTGACCAGAGTTGACCAGTTGACCAAAAGTCAACTGTAAGTCAACCCTTAACTTAGATTAACCTAGTTTGACTTGCTTTGACTTGCCTTGACCTAGTTTGACTTAGTATGACTTGATTTTACTTCCAAACCCTTATATTGATACAGTATTCTACCTATAGGTCCTCGAGGCACTGTTCTTGGACTCGGTTGACATATTCCACCAGATCTCAGGCGAGTACATTCTCTGATAACTTATTTCCAATTTATGATAACTGTTATGATTCATGTACTTAGTGTTGATATGCTTATACCTGACACATGGTTCTCACGGATTGGTATTCTTGGATCCCGACGAGAGATGTTTCTCCTTCTTAGGTTGGGATGTATTGTGCAAGCTTCCTTGTAGCTCTTGCTCAATATATGGTCACTGATTCTAGAGAAGGTTCACGACCTTCTCATTAGAATCCCGTGTAGTGACGTGTCCTGTTTGGATCCATTCTACCAGTTGGGGTAGGGGGAGTAGTAGCGTATGCCTGTGATCAGATCCATCCCGTATTCCCGAACAGTGTGAGTCATATACCGCACATATGACTTGCCAGGCCAGTTCTTGACATGAACCCAAGCCGATCACAAGTTGAAACTGCTACTCACACACATTGGATATATGGCTTACCTTGATTTGTGTACATACCATGATTCAGTTCTACTTTCTTGTTCTAGCTCTAGATCTACAGCTTACCATGCCATGATACATATATGTACACTCCATGATTTTTATTGTATATGCTCTATTTACAGTCTTATAGCTTTTATTCTATCTTGAGATCTGTTATGAGATATATGTACTCGTTCCATCCTGACCGGATATGTTGACAAAATTTTAGGAGTAGTTGTGCCCTCAGTATGGGACTTCATGATGTTGCTAGCTGAGGTGGATCTCACTATTCTTCTATGTGAGTTGCCTGGTAGTTATCCTTAGTTAGTCTTATTGTTCTTTCCTTATTTTCCTGTCTTATGATCCTTGTAGATTCTAGTTGTTCTAGTGATATTGTTATTATTTCTTGTCTTATCTTCCTTAGTTTCGTGATGTGACATGAGTACATTTCTAGTTATGGATTCTTAGATGTTGTAGTTAGTATAGTACACTTGACAGCGTTCTACCGCCGATACCGCGACGTAGGCTGGGCGTGGCCCACGTATTCGTACCCGTATATCCGGGTGCGGGTCGTGACAGGGAGGGACGCTCGAACGAGGGATCGGGCGCGGCGATGGCGAGGGGGAGGAGGGGGTCGACGATCTCTGGAGGAGGGGGTCGGGGAGCGGCGGCCACTGAAGGAGGGGGTCGTGGAGCTGATTGGGGGGGAGGGGGAGGGTTGGGGAGAGGAGAGGGAATGGTTTGGGTTGGGGAGAGGAGAGGGGTCGCCAAGGGGGGTGGGGGTCGTCGAGGTCGGTGGTGGTCGCCGAGGGCGGTCGGTCGGGGGCCGAGTATGGTGGAGGTCGCCGGATCGGGGTCGGAGGGGGGGGGGAAGGATGAAAGAAATTTGGGGGCAAAAATAATGGAGGGAATGAAAACTCGAACCTGACCTATATTTTCAATTTAGCGATGTCATATTAGAACGTCGGTAAACGTCGCTAATATCAGTGATATTAGAGATGAAGTAATAAATACGTCGGCAAACGTCGCTAATATCACTAATATTAGCGACGTTTACCGACTTATAGGCGACGTGAGCTCTTTAAAACACAAACATAGTTTAAATACGTCGCAGAACGTCGCTGTCAGTCGCTAATAATGACGTCTTGCGACATTATAAAAAAACGTCGCTAAATTGTTTATTTCCTGTGACGTTTTCTTAAAACGTCGGTAACTACGTCGGTAATATGACTTATTTTGGTAGCGATAGCTATGTCCAACCATCACGTTGCTAAAATAAGATATGTCAGGTCTATTACGTTATTCTAAATAAAGAAGTGCACCTATTGTATTTTAATATGGTACTTCAAAATCAAGAACATTTTTATTTTCTTCTAATTGATCGAACTGGATCTTGATTAATTTTCAATGACCTGACCATTATATGTGTATTTAGTGGATGATAAATAGAAGTTAAATCTCTTCGAAAGATTTTTAACATATTTGGCTTGATGGAATAAAAAAATATTTTTACTATGCTCGATCTATAGGTCGAGACAAAATTTTGTTTCATCCAAATCTTTCATTTGAAATTCTTTCTTAAGATAGCTAGGGACCTTCTCAATCTCTGTAGGAGATCCTACGAAGTTCATGTCATCTACAATGACGGCATATATATGACGAATCCATTCAAATATTTCTTAATGAAAACGTATAGACATATATTATTATTATTATTATTATTATTATTATTATTATTATTATTATTATTATTATTATCGTTCCGTAGATAAATACTCACTGAACCTATTGTACCACTTCAGATTTAATCCATATAGGGCTCGTTTTAATCTAACAATATGTATTTATAGACTTGGTTTCTTGTAATTTAAATTCTTCAAAAAATTCATATATATATATATATATATATATATATATATATATATATATATATATATATATATATATATATATATATATATCACTTTCTAGGTTACCGTACATACATGTTTGTTGTCATCATATATATCCATAAGTCCATCTAGTTGAAGCATCAAGTAATATCATAAAGTTTCTGAAAGGTCCAGTAGGGAATGGATTGGCCCAGAAATGTCTCCTTTAAACCTATAGATAAAAGGAGGTGATTCATAGTCAATCTTCAAATTGAAGGGCTTGTAATGAGTTGTTCATGGGAATGGGGGCCACGAAGATGACCATTAGGTATATTACAAGTTGTTGAAGGATGACCACTATAATTGGTTATAATTTTTCTCATTATTTTGGTTCCATGCATGATGGTCCAAGCAGCAGTCATGCCAAAATTTAAAGGTGAGAGTATCCTTTGGTGTTTGGCCAACAATGAATAATTGATTAGTGATGAGCTACTGGCTCATGGTGGTATGTGATTTGACTACCCCAATGTGAGTATAGATCCCTAATGATAAGCTGAAATTTTTTTTTTCTAGAACAAACTTCTGATTCCCTTGTTAGCAATTTGGCAAACAAAAAAAATTCGAGACGACAAAAGTAGGAGTATAAATCAACTTAGTGCAAATAATATACGTTCAAAAATTCGGTCAAATATTAAAAAAATGAAAATATTGATGTTAGAAACTTCACATTCTTAAATAAGTTGTCAAATTTGGTGTATTAAACATGTTCCCACCACGTTGTCACATTCTTTATTTCCTTGCTCGGGGTTTCAATATGATATCTGCCTGCCCTTATGTCCTTAAAAGTTAGTAATTTTTTTTATAGAATTATGATAGTATAAAGTATTTCATATAAACATGTGGCTTACATTGAGTAAAACTAGATTCCTCGGGCGGAGCCTTCAATAATCTGAGCATGACCAACTATAGTGGATCTACGTTCAAATAAAGTTGATATTTGAGAAATATATCAAGTTCTTAAGGACATTATTTAAAACCTCTATTTTCATGTCTCTGTTTTCACCACAGGGAAGATTTACAATTTAATATCGTCTAGCAGAACATAACAATAATGGTGTAAACAAAGATTTTTTTATAATATTTTACTTAGTGCTTTTGTGCATGGTCAAATAAAAAATATAATCCACCAAATACTATTGTATTTGAAATTATGCATAATTTTCTTAATTAATCTGTTGCATAGCCTAAGAATTGGCATTTGGAGAAAAAAGAAACAAAGAATCTAACATATGTCTAATAAATTCCGGCATGCTCTAGAAATTAATGCATGTGTGTAGATGTGTCACGTCCCGCTCGCAGAATACGGTGAGCCGGATACGTAGCAACATCTCCAGGCTACGCACCATACGAATACTTCTATACCCGTATCAGCGATTATCGCATGTAATATTCTAGGATAGAAATACTAAACACACTTTCATTTCACTAAAAACTATAACTATTATACATAAACAGTTCTCTAAAGTACAACTTATACAAGTTATTACAACAAAATCATTAATTTACATATGTTAACAGTTACAAAATGATATTGGCCGTCTCTTGAAAATCTCTTGACAATTTACACCTTAACTTCGTCCACGTCATAAAGAGGTAGCATCGCCTGAAGCTTCATCTTCTCCTAGTGAACAAAACTAGGTCGTCAGAACGACAATAAGTCCTCGGTCAAGGACGGTAAGAAGTAAAAATATGATATGATATTGTTAGATTATATTGTACATATGGCCCATACCCATAAGCCCAAATATAGACACTATATATATTGTAACAAACCCTAGCAATGAGAACAAGAGGCATTATTATTTCCTACATGGTATCAGAGCCTCCAAAAAAACCCTAGCCGCCAAAACTTGCATCTTCTTCTTGATTCGGACCGGTGATTACCTGGTGAGAAGTCCTAACTAGGATTTCGAAGTCATCTCCAACTTGGCGCCGTTGCCGGGGAAGAATTGTCGAAGTCAGAAGCATCTCAAAGCTTTGATCCACGCCATCTCGATACAGTTCCCAACGAGATCCTTACACCGGTTTTTTTCCTCCTGCGCGTCGACCGCGCGTCCTCCCGCGCGCCCTCCCGCGTCGTGCACCCGCGCGCCGACCACGCGCCCTCTCGCGCCGACCGCGGACTTCATCAGACTGATTCTCGGCGTTCGACGTCGCCGCAGACCCCGTCCATTAGCGGCTGATTCGTCGGCGTTGTACAAAATTTTGTACACCCGACATCCGCCCCTACGTGCCAGATCCGACGCCCCTGATCGCGGCCGATTCGCCGCCGACCCCGTCCATCAGCGGTTGATTCGTCGGCGTTGTACACAATTTTGTACACCCGACATCCGCGATGGCAGATGATGCTGCATTCAGCTATTCCGTCGCGACTGGCGGTGGCGGTGCACACAACCCAAATTATCCTAATCCGAAGGATCCATATTTTCTGAGTTCTGCTGATCAACCAGGAAATATCATTACTCCTATTGTTTTTCGTGGACCGAACTATGCTGAGTGGTCTCGATCGATACGTCTCTCCCTGATCTCTAGGCGGAAGATTACTTTTCTGGAAGGTACTGAAGTCAAACCTGTTAATGATGCTAGTAAATTGCTTGATTGGAGATGCGTGCAAGCGCTGTTGGTTCAATGGGTTCTTAATACCATTGATCCACCTCTGAAGAAATCTTTGCCGTACTTTGAGGAGGTTTATCCATTGTGGAACTTGTTGGAGAAAAGATTTGTTGTTAGCAATGGCACTCGGAAGCAACAAATTAAGGTGGCTTTGGCCGAGTGCAAACAAACGGCATCGATGTCTGTGGAAACCTACTTTAAAAATTTGCAGTCTTTGTGGGATGAACAAGCTGCATATTTTCCATTGCCTGCTTGTACATGTGGTGAACTTGCTGCAAAGCTACAGGCTATGAGGGATGAAGACCACTTTCAGGACTTTATGTATGGGTTGAATGCTGAGTTGTATGGTCATATCCGATCTAATCTCCTGGCTCATGATCCTCAGCCAAGTTTAGACCGGGCGTACCAAGCAGTCCGTGAGGAGAAGGATATACAAAAATCTTAATCCGCTACTGACGAGGTGATGGCGCTGACTATCAAGACTTCACCTCGTATTTCTAATACTTCTAATAGTAGAACCTCAGATTCCAGGGATAAATCAGGTATGATCTGTACTCATTGCAAGAAAATAGGTCATGATGTTGCAACTTGCTTTGCCAAGATTGGCTATCCAGAGTGGTGGGAGACTCGTCCTCGACGTGAGGGCGGACGTGGTGCCGGTAGTGGCAGAGGCCCGGCACTACCGCAGCGACGTGATGGGGGACGTGGTGCTGGTGGCGCAAGGGTTGTTCATTATGTCGCCGCTGCTGGTCATGGTGTCCCTGCTGGTCTTTCTGGGAGTTCGGCGGATATGATGCATGGAGGGTATCCTTCACCACTCTTAGGTGAACAATGGCAGAAACTGATGAGCTTGCTGGATAACGATAATTCTTCCAACCCTGGTTCTTCAAACTCTGATCGTCTGATGGGTAAGAATTCTTCTGTCCCTTGGATATTCGATACTGGGGCTACTCTTCATGCGACAGGCTCTCATGACTGTTTAATGGATTGCTTTGAGGGCCCTGTCTGTCCTGTGATTTTGCCTGATGGAAGCACTATTGAGGCTGTTCTGAGAGGCAAAGTACTTTTGACTGCTTCATTGGTGTTGATAGATGTTCTTTACGTTCCGACATTGACTTGTAATTTGATCTCTGTCTCACAATTGATTGGTGCCAGAAATTGTGATATGTTATTTACTCCTGATTTGTGTTTTTTTCAGGACTGAAGTACGAGGATGGTGATTGGAGCAGGTGAACAAAGGGGTGGAATTTACTTCTTGGGGGAGGTTGCTTTTTTGACTTCGGTGATCCTGGCATGCAAAGAGAGTGATTCTGAGGTTTGGCATAGTAGACTGGGGCATCCTTCAGATAAAGTAATACAGACTTTACCTTTTCTCTCTGGTAGTAGTGTGTTTTTTCATAAAGCTTGTGATATTTGTCATCAAGCTAAACAGACTCGTGATGCCTTTCCTGATAGTAGTAGTCGTGCTTTGAGATGCTTTGACCTTATACACTGTGATCTGTGGAGACCATATAGTGTTCCGTCATCTAATGGGACACGATATTTTTTGACTTTGGTGGATGATTTTTCTAGAGCTGTTTGGGTTATTTTATTAACGGATAAGTGTGCTGTTTATTCTGTGTTTATTAAATTCATTGCTATGGTGAAGCGTCAGTTTGGGGCTGATATCCGTCGGGTGCGGAGTGACAATGGCACTGAATTTAATTGTTTACGAGATTATTTTTCATCTCAAGGTATATTGTTCCAAACATCCTGTATTGGGTCACCACAACAGAATGGAAGGTTGGAAAGAAAACATCGACATATTTTAAATGTAGCCAGGGCATTGAGATTTCAGGGTTCTCTTTCCGTAGATTTTTAGGGGGAATGTGTTCTGGGTGCATGTTATTTAATAAATAGAACCCCTGCTAGTATCTTGTATTTTAAGTCTCCTTATGAAGTTTTATATGGTTCGGCTCCTTCGTATGATCATCTACGTATCTTTGGTTGTCTGTGCTATGCGTATGATTTGAAATCCCGTCATGATAAATTTGCTAGCAAGAACAGAAAATGTATCTTTGTTGGGTATCCACTTGATAAAAAGGGATGGAAACTGTATAATTTGGAGACTGGTGAATTTTTTGTGTCCCGTGATGTTACTTTTTATGAAAAAGAATTTCCTGGGAGTGGATCTGCTAGCGAGATGTCTTCTGCGACATGCCATACATCTGTTGAGGTGCCGGGAGACGATATAGAGGCTTTTGGGATGGTGCCGGCTACGGTTGCTGAGGCCGGAGTGGTTGCTGGTAGCTCAGCACCGAGTGGCAAGAATGCACAGGTAGATGCAGAAGTATTGACAGGAGAGTCTGCTGGGGGTGATGCGGATACTACTAATGATACAGGGGATACAGTGTTGCCAGAGGTGCCCGATGAGGTAGTATTGGGAAGAGAAATGAGAAAGAAATCACAGCCAGTGCGATTACAGGATTTTGTGACGAATGCTATTCGAAGTAAAAGTCCCCCGCTTCACCTCAGTGATAGCTGCAAGAAAATCTCTGTATCCTCTAACACAATATATCATAACACAATTTCTAAGTTATGATATATTTACTGCTGGACACAGAGATTTTCTTGTAGCTATCACTGCCGGTGTTGAGCCTACTTTATATCGTCAGGCCTCGCGAGATTCAGGCTGGCGCACAGCTATACAAACTGAAATACAGGCTCTGGAAGATAATGGGACATGGAGTCTTGTCGATTTGCCTCCTGGGAAGAAAGCATTGGGAAGTAGATGGGTGTACAAAATAAAGTACAAATCCGACGGCAGTGTTGAGCGCTTAAAGGTACGGCTGGTTGTGTTCGATAATCATCAGGTTGAGGGGATCGACTATTCAGAAACATTTGCCCCGGTAGCTAAGATGCCTACCGTTC
Organism: Iris pallida; assembly: GCA_029216955.1. NCBI lineage: Eukaryota > Viridiplantae > Streptophyta > Magnoliopsida > Asparagales > Iridaceae > Iris > Iris pallida. Next base: position 3,948,760 of record JANAVB010042218.1, on the reverse strand, counting down.
GGGCGTTCTTGGGTATTGCAGCTGTGAAAGGCTGGACTTTGTACCAGATGGATGTACACAATGCTTTTCTTCATAGAGATCTGACAGAAGAAGTATATATGAAGTTGCCGCCAGGTTTTTCGCATAGTGACCCCAACAAAGTGTGTCGCCTGCGTAAGTCTCTATATGGATTGAAACAGGCACCCCGTTGTTGGTTCGCTAAGCTTACTGCTTCTCTGATATCCTATAGATTTATTCAGTCATATTCTGATTATTCCCTTTTCTCTTTTTTTAAGGGGAAGGTAGAGTTGCATGTTTTGATCTATGTGGATGATATGATTGTGTCTGATAATGACACAGGTGCTTTAGATGCTTTCAAAAAGTACCTTAGTTCTTGCTTTCACATAAAGGACCTTGGTGTGTTGAAGTACTTTCTTGGCATAGAGGTAGCTCAGAGTGCGGAAGGAATTTCCTTGTGTCAAAGGAAGTATGCTTTGGACATCATTTCAGAATACGGTTTGATGGGGTCTCGTCCTGCTGGTTTTCCCATGGAGCCCAATCACAAGCTGGCAGAATCGACTAGTCCAAGGATGGCAGATGCAGAAACTTATCGGAGGCTGATTGGGAGGTTGATTTATCTATCATTTACTCGCCCTGACTTGGCTTATGCTGTGCATATCTTGTCTCAGTTCTTACAGGAGCCTCGACAAGATCATTGGCATGCTGCTTTGAGAGTTGTCAGATATCTCAAAAATGTACCAGGACAGGGTATTCTTTTGAAAGCTGATTGTGATCTCCGTCTTTCTGGTTGGTGTGACTCCGACTGGGCAAGTTGTCCCTTGACTCGCCGCTCTATTACAGGCTGGTTGGTGTTTCTGGGGGGGTCTCCTATTTCTTAGAAGACCAAGAAGCAATCAACTATTTCCCGATCTTCCGCTGAAGGTGAATACCGATCTCTTGCTGCGCTTGTTTGTGAGTTGAAATGGTTGAAGGAGTTATTGGTGTGTTTGGGCGTTCGCCAGGAGTCTGCTATGTCGGTGTATTGTGACAGTCAGTCCGCCCTGCACCTGGCTCAGAACCCGGTATTTTATGAGCGCAGTAAGCATATTGAGGTGGATTTGCATTTTGTTCGCGATGCTATTAGAGATGGCACCGTAATAGCCTCGCATGTTCCTACTTCTTCTCAACTGGCTGACATCTTCACCAAGCCCCTTAGAAAGCAAGTGTTTGATTCTTTCCTTCCCAAGTTGGACATTTGTGACTTGTATGCTCCAACTTGAGGGGGGGTGTTAGATTATATTATACATATGGCCCATACCCATAAGCCCAAATGTAGACACTATATATATTGTAACAAACCCTAGCAATGAGAACAAGAGGCATTATTATTTCCTCCAGATATTGTAAAGAATGTAATGGAATGAATTACATCGAGGTTAGGAAAGTAGGTTTTATAATCATACTTACAACTCTAATTTAATTTCTAAGCTATTGTCCTTATAGTGTCTAACAAAGCAAACAATACAATCCTATTTGACTACCACAAACAAAGACAAGTTTCCTAAATGATGATGCAATTCGGAGAACAACCCTTTAAATATCAATTTAAACTAGTTTCCTGACAACAATCCCATATACCAGGGATCGGGCTGTAACTTGGTGGCATGGTGCTTAGAATCCGGCCCTGCTTCTCATGGGCTTAAATAATTAAATTCATGGTTCACCTATTCGATATTTTCAATCGAAGTAGGTATGTTCAATTAACTGAGACTTGATGAAACGATGTTATAATCCGGCCATGCCTCTCATGGGCTAAAATAGATAATCTGAGACTTGGTGGCACGGTTGTTAAAATTCGGCCCTGCCTCTCATGGGCTTAAGTGAGCTAAGCCTCACATACTCAATTAGTAAGGCCCTATGTATGAGCTTAAATACTGATCAGCTTTTGGTTATTATTATGTTGCGGGACTTCGTAAGTGATATTCAAGTTGTTCTCTCCCGCACAATGCTTTCTAACCTACAACTATATATACAGTTCAATTTCTATTTGTTAATTTCTTTAACTTTTACAGAGCGGATAGTATCGGACAACTGATTTTATATTTTAGTTACTTGGCTCGTATTTGTGGCCTACGTATACTGAATTTTTTTTATACTAATTGTTTCCTTGATTAAATTTGTTTTGAAGTTGTCGGGCGTCCATTGATAATTAAAGTAGCAACGAAAGTCTAGGGTTAGAAATATCGGTAATATTTTCGAACTCTCTAAATTTGGCTCACTCTGAAATTATTGAAAGTTTCGACAGTTTCCTTTGTATTTGTTTACTCCGAAATTTTACAACAGATAAAATTTATATCAAATTTTCGGGCACGCTGATCCCTTCGGTGGAGCAACCCTCAACACCGGTACCACGCAATATATAGAATCCCAGGTACGCCGACCCCTTCGGTGGAGCAACTCTCAACACCGGAACACACACAAGTATTATATATATGCAATTAAATTAAAACTTTCTTACCTTATCAAGCAAGTAAACAATTTAATTTGCTTACTACAATTTGCTCTTTCTAAATATTTTCCAAGTTCAAGAAAATACAATTATTAGCAACATAATGATACCAACATATAACTTTTTAAATATCATCACATACTAAATAATTTTTATATGCTTTGTAATATTGGCTTGATATTAATTACATACATACAAAATTAAATTTAAATATTCAATTTCCAAATCAACAAAATTTCTAAGGATATGGAAGTCGGTTCGTTGGTAATTTCAGAAAAATCTTAGGTCGTTTGGTTAGTGTATATATATATATATATATATATATATATATATATATATATATATATATATATATATATATATATATATATATTCTATTACTCGAGACAATTTGAAATATTCACGTAGCATATACAGATATATGACTATAAGGTTTCAAAGTCAATTTATTTGGCCATTGATTATCCTTAAGTATATTCCAAAATTCATTAAGCTTAAAAATAATTGAGTAATTATAAGTTAATAGACTAAAAGATGTATGTCAATAATTCATGACCAAATTAAACTAGGTTGTCCAAGATTCTAACTAAAATGGTCTACACATTTAGGTTACCTAAATCACATATTTTTGTGCTCGTAAGCGAAGTTTTTGTCAAATTTATCCTATAATTTAATTATGGACATAATTGATTTATGAGAAAATGTTATAAAAATTTACAATTACTTGAAATCTCTATGACTTAATTTAAGACTATTATGTCTTAAATGTTTATGATGCAATAGTTTATAACATTTTGGTATATTGGATTCAATCCATACGATAATTACCAGGAACTAGCCACAATTATATATCAAAGTATTTGTATCGTGTCCTAATTTCGTGTCGATGTGTCCGAGTCAATTTCAACACTTTTACAACCAATTATTTCTAATAAAGCTTGTCCCCGTGTCTATATTACTGCCGGTACACATGTGTCCTACTTATATGATATACATATTATTCTAGATTCATATTTACAAAGAATTAATTCTAAAAGAACATGTCAAGTAGATAAAATTGAATTAAATGGAAAGAGAAGGGAGAGGAATTGCCTTCTTCTTGGATAGACCTAGGATTGTTCTCAAAATGGCTTCCAATTTCTGGATCCAAACAATAATCCAAGAATGAATTTATATATTAAATTTTTTTTGACCTAGGTTAACTTGAAGAAGAAAGGGGGAAAAGAAAATAGGGTTACCTATGCTTGGGAAAAGTGAGGAAGAAGGAGGAGGAGATGGTGCTGGTGCCGGCGGTAGCGGTTGTGGCCTGCAGCGGCGGTGACGACGACGGCGACGGCGGCCACAGCAGTAGCCAGCAGCAATAGCAGCATGATGGAGAGGAGAGGAAGAAAAAGGAGAAGAGGAGGAGGTGGAATGAAGGAGAGAGGGGGAGAAGAGGTGGCAACTAAAGGAGCTTCCTCTCCATGCTAATTGTCATGTGGCATTGTTTAATGCCACCTAGCCCAAATGTGGACACCTAGCCACATGAGGTGGCATGGCTAATGTAAAATTTTCAAATATATTAGGGGTCTCTATGCAAAAGAAAATTATTATGCAAAAGAAATATTTATTTATTTATTTATTTTTTATTTTAAATAAAACAAAGTTAATATTATTATTGTTGAAAAATATAAGGCATAACAAGATGCATAGAAAAATCTATACAAGAAGGTTATCCCTACAAGGGACATTCTTCAAAAGAGTGCAAAAGGATCCTTCCAAAGGTGCTTATACTCCAAAGAAAGTCCTTAGGCGTAGGAAATACTTTATCGAGAGGAAGAAAGTTTGTCATGCCTAGTACCCTCATGCCAAGCCATCATTCTCCTTCATTAAATGCGAAGCGTCACGCATGGAAGAGCGGGCTTTGTCAGACTAACAAAATCCTTTGTATTCTAGGAATCGGTTATGGAATCGAGGAGACAACAACATTCATTCCACCGTAATTAATGTAGTGATTCACGGTTCTCCATGGATTGTAGTGTCCTGCTCCTCGCGGTTCACTATGTAATACCTAGGGCTTGTTGGTTCAATCTCGACTGGGTCAATGCGGAAACCTTTGCGGGTATTGTTGGATCATGCACAAAATGTATGGAGCCTTTCCAACTAATGGAATGAGTCCAATAGTTTTTGTTGGATGTTTTCTTTCGCTTCTTGATTTTGATGAATTCTTTTTCGGGTTGGTTTTCGATGATTAGTTTTCGTTGCGTGATCGGTGCATGAAGTCCCGTATTATCTCAAGTAGATTCTTTTGGTGAATTGCTTTGACCGATCTACCATTTATCCCCATGTCTTAAAAAAATATCTCTAGTCCACTCTTTTGTTGCGTCCATGTGATCAACGATACCATAATAACAAAAGATAAGAGAAGATAAATAAACCGGATCACTTGCTAGATTATAGAACTGCTATGTTACTTGCTCAGTATGACAGTTTACATGTTTCCATAGGTATGCTTTACACAAGATATGTTATAGAAAACCTTAACTGGTTTAGATCGAATCGATATGAAAGAAAGAATAGTGACCCTATTGAAGAGAATTATCGAAATCAGATGCCTGTTGTTCACTATGCAATGAGATATTTTTGTCACGACCTGATCCCAAAATACTGGGTCCAGTCGGATCATGTCCAGCCCGCACCGTTGTGAGACGGCAGCAGTAAGCTGTATCAAGCACTAGTAACTCAAGCACAACATTCTAAGTTACGAAAAATAAAACTTTTATTTAGAACATTCAACTAAAAACTAGATGTCTATTTGGAACAACACACAAGCAGAGAAAAGTGTTAAGTTTTTACAACTTGTTCTTTTATTACAACATTAAAAGAAACTAAAATAGTAAGGTGCGGCTATAACTCCTGGGCTCCCAGTCCGGGTTTAACTATCTCCTCGGAACCCAAATCAGATTCATAGTAAGAAATAAAAGCAAACTCATCGTCATCGCAGTCACCTAAAAATATTGATCTCCAGTCACGAGGAGAACAAGAACATATATTTCCATTCGAGCATTTTAATAAAATAACCAAAGATGCAAGAAACAATTTTTAGAACATAATTTATCTTTCTAAATAATAATAAATAATTAGTGAAGCAGTAAATCTCTGAAAATAATAATGATGCAATCTACAACTAGCAATAGTATTTTGAGTGTGTAGCATCCCATGGCCGACTGGAGATGGAGGCAATATGTGTTCTAGTGAACACGGTCCGGCTTCAGCCCAAGTGAGGCATAGGATTTCAGCTATCCACAATGAGACAATAAGGGGGCTTTGACCATATGTGCTAACACTACTCCCCAATTCCAAGTCAATGAGTCAATGAGTCAATCAAGCAATCAATTGGATCCGAACGGGATCCCGTGAGTCAGTGTCGATACAATATTTCTAATGATGCAATGTATTTAATTATCAACTAAAATACAAGTTTGGAGTAATATGAAACTTACCTTGGTTCCTTATGCTGTAGGTGATGGCGAAAAACTATTCAAGCTAAAGCCCGGAACTGAACCCTATATTTAGTGAAACATGACTTAGTTGCCAGTCTAATGTTTTGTTATAATCTAATTAATCAACTTATTAATAATATAATAATAGTCTAGACTCTAAAATCATTAATAATTATACTAAAACCTTATTTAATTATAAAATATTTTTAGAGAATCTCTAAATAAGAATATAGAAAAAATACGTTTTTAGTGAATAAATAAAACTTGTCATTTCTTAAATGAAAATGTTCATTAATTTAATTAATAATAAGTTCGTGCCAAAATTAGTAGTTATTTGTGAATATGCAAATAATTGACGCAGAATACTATTTTAATATTTTTACGTAATATCCGTAATTAGCAACTACTGAATAAAATAATCTTTTTTTAAATAAAAACTATTTATTTTAATAACGTAAAAAATACTATTTTTATTTAGAATAAATAATAAACATGTTTTTATTTTAATAAATAGAACTAATACTTTAGTTAGGTTAACTTAAACACAAAAATGCCCTTTTTTATAATAAAAATATTTTTGAAACTAAACAATATTTTATTTACGTAGAAATACCGTAACATATTTAATAAATTGTTTGCAAAAACAAAAGTTTTATAACAAACTTTTAGAAAAGAGTACAAGAGTACAATAATTTCTAGGGAAGTACAACTGTAGAAATCTGATCAGAGACGATTACTTTATCCCTTGGACTATGTGAACTTGAAGAATAGAGCCTCTGGAGAATGCAGCAACAATTTTGCATGAGTACTTGATCTCTCTGTCATCCTTCAATAATGATTAGAAACTCTATTTATAGAGTTCTGGAAATAACTGTTTTAGCGGTTATTCTGATGTACGCGGGGCTGGATTGCACCACATTGGGTTGCGCCAACCTTATGTTGCGCCAACTTCCATTCAATTAATCAATCTTGTACTAACTGTATTTAGACGCGTGACATTATATGATTGGGATGCACGTGGCCGTGTACAGAATAGTGGACACATTTTGAGAGATTAGTGGCATGTGCGTCACATCATCCAGTTTTAAAAAATAAAAGTTGTCTCAACTTCATCGGGTTGCGCGAGCTTCAGTCAACAAGTTAAACTGTGCCTGATTGAATTGCGCCTAGATATGTGGCAGCTTTTGAGAAGAAGTCGTTCAGATTGCGCTTAGGCACAACTAAGAGATTCGTTTAGATTGTGCCTAGGCGCAACTCACAGGAGGTGCTGGACAGCTGTCTATTTAATCTCCTCGAGTGGCACATTTTGAGGGATTTGAAGAGATTTCCTTCATATACTGTGCTGTCAGTTATCAGTTTTGTCAGGTGATGATGGCCATTGAATGTCAGACGCCACGTAGACTTTAGCGCAATATGACTGGGACGCAGTCCGATTTGTGGCGCAACCTGAGCAGGGGCGTAGTTTGATCTCTGAGCTTCACAATAGTGGCGCAGCTTGATTTTTAGGGCACAACCTAATTGCTGAGTAGTAAATACTTGGCACAACTCGAGTAGTAGGTCCTACAAGACTCCCTTCAAAGTTTTCAAAACTTAAGAATATTTCAAAGTTTTGAAATACTTTGAATTATAAATTTTACCGAGTCAAGTTGCGCCAGTCAATGCCCAGTCGTCATAATTAATTTTCTCGAAAACACTCAATCACCTCTTCGTCTTTCCGAGCTTCATTGATGATTTTCGGTTTCCCATGAGGAATATGAAGAGTCAGTTTGGGTTATATATAGAGGCTGGTCTTTATACTTATTCTTCACTTCTGCACTTCGATGACATCTAAGAAGAAAGAGATGGAGACTAATGCTGGCACTGAAATCAAGTCCCCTGAAGCGGAACCTGTCACGCCCCGCTCCCGTAGGAGCGATCGTCCTCGCTAAGGCGTGATGCCGCACGGGCCTAGGTTGCACCCGTGCAAGGCTAAGTCTAGAAACGACCGATTTGAACTAGGCCACAGAGTCGCACAAAGTGTCCCCATTTGCAGCAGAAAGTAAATGAACACAAGTTGAAGCAAATTCAAACTCTTTATTGATTTCCAAGAAGTTTACAAGCGGCACTAGGCCGAGTTTACAAGTCGCTCAAGCTCTCTCTCTCTGAAACATAAAAGGCGTGCCAAGTGGCTTACAAGATGGAATTATTCATGACGATGTTCCGATACATTATGTCCTGTATATGGTGCTTCAGCTCCTTGCAACGCCCCAAGGCTCCAGAGTTAGCTCTGCGCCTTAGCACGTTCGAGGGAAGCTCCGTACCTGCTGACATCTCTTGCTCCCTGTAAGCAATCTGTGGGGTTATCAGTACATTATTATGCACTGGTGGGGAGGCTAGCTCGCCCACAATGCTATTATTACCAAACACGTTCGATTTACTTTTGTGCACCGTCTATCATTCATTGTCTTTCTAATCTTTCCTTAGGGTCGGTTTCATGGCATATTTCATAACCTACCTCGTGTTGCCGAATTTAAGTGTTTGCATGAAAATACATACACGACTTACCCATACTTACCGTACGGCCTTTTCTGTCCAAAGTAAATCAAGTTAGTCAACAATTCATAAAAACTTTCAATGTCGAGTGCGTGTCCCTGCCTCAGGTCCTAGCACGACGTAGGCGTGTTTTCTAACTCGATTTCACGAAGTACTCTTTATCCTTTGGTGTGTTACATTTCAAGCCTGTTCAGAAGGCACTTCATTTAGTTAACTTAGACTACTTTGTTTCAATGCAAGGACTTGCACGTGGATTGCCACCAGCAACGTCCAATTAATCTATATGCACCGGTCGCTAGCATCGCAAGCCATTTTGGACCCTTCCTGCCATGGTATTTTGCAACTATTCAAAGCATGCGGCTGGTACACGTTGATAGTGTCTTGAAATACTCCTACACTTACCTCTCCTGGGTGTCCAAGCCCACACCCAGGCAGCCCGTAAGCCTCCTTGATTTTCGTCCGGGCCGGCTACGATCCTCCCTTTGATCGTGCCGCAAAAATTCCTTATATCTCCTACCTCCCGTATACGAGAGGATTGTCCACGACCATTTCGTATTATTTGTCATTTTAACTTAACGGCTGTCTCCGAGCCGTAGGCTAACCCTTAGCCATAATACGTTATCGACCAAGTTGGCGTCCGTGCAGCGCGAGTAGCGAGCTCCGTTGCACGTGTCCGTCGTACCTGTCGCTAACCATTCCTTTCTTTCTTATCTTTTATTCATTCATTCTTTTCTTTCTTTTCACTTGTTCGTTCGTTCATTGATTCATTCACGTATTTATTCATTCATTCGTTGATTCATTCATTCGTTGATTCATTCATTCACACATTACGCAACTCCCAGTACGGGAGTCGCCTGGGCGACCCATCGATCCCGAAGTCTTTCAATGTTGCTATACTCTACTCGGAACGACTATGTCGATAGTCTTCCGTTTCATTGTTGTAAACCATTCATTGTTTCATTGTTGAACACATAAGGAACTCGAAATATAAGCTTATGCCTTAGCACGAGCATGGAGCGCGGTACGAGAGTTCTCACCTTTTCCATATTCTTTTTCATATTCTATACAAGCATACAAGATGGGATTATTCCCTTAGCTAGGTGCGTTGAGTCATTTATTAGTATGCACGGTATTATCGCCTAACGATTCTAGCAATAGTGTCCGTATTATTATGTGTCTAGGCTAAGCAAAGGCGGGTTCATCGGAGCCACCCACCTTAGCGATGTTCGTATCGGCCGAGCGATACTTCGAGCGTGCCTTTGAAAGTCTAAGTCTGGATTCCTCTTGACGGGCCAATGTAAGCCTTGTATCGATTCTTCATCAGGTCGATGCCAACTCTTCCGGTCGACGGCTCATTCGAGTCATTGCACTTGACGTTTGAATCGGCGTTCCGCTAGGGCGGAGCGGGTCATTACATAATACACCACTCAAAACAAGTCTCGTCCTCGAGACTTCCTGAGTGTAGGTCATCCTACCATTCCTTAACTCGTGTCGTCGTGTTTCTTAGACAATTCTATCGAACGGCTCTATCGTTCGATCGCATCGAACTATGCTCGGTTATCCTTCCAAGTTTTATGTTGCATGCATTTGGTGAATTTTATTGAATGACTGTCCATTCATTCATTTATTTGTTCATGCACATCTCAACACCCACTTGCAGCTGCATTCAAGTTCATCATATCGCTGCATGGGGACTGTGCACATATTCAAGGCGTCGTCCGAATACGTACATTTCAACCAGGCTTAGCGATTAACGAAGTCGGACAAGCTACTCGTGATAGTTTTGATTTGTCGATCGTTTTACTAACTTCGATTTAAAACCGAACTCGCGTGCATCTCACTATCATTTATCTTGATCCTCGAGATGATTCGATTCGTTTCTTAAGCGTTCTTGTCTATGAAATCAATACGATTTCTTCTTCTTAGCAGAGTCGACCAAGTCTTAAGTACTTTCCGTCCGATTCAAGACCAAGTATTGCACTATCATCGAGTACGTCTTTCTATCAATGATTCAATTCGTTATCCCAACTTTACTTGCGTATCATCCATTCCTATCATTCGCTTTGTTTGGGGCCAATCTCGTCGTCATTCATACACACTCCCTGTTCCCCGTCCTACTCTAAGTCTTGCTGCCCAAAGTCTATCGTCCGTCCAGACGATACTGTAAGGTTAATCGCACAAGTTCAATCACTCGGCATAGGGTCGTCCGCCTATCCGCTAGGTCATCTCACAGGGTCATAGTTACAAGTCAAGTCCGTGGCTTATCGTGCAAGGCCGCTGCACGAAGCTCGCCCCAAATCCTATGGTCAAACTATTTGTTCGTTTGTATGGGAGTTTCTATCCAAGTTCGTTTCGCTCAAATTTCTAAACATCAAGCAGCGTTCACCCTATTCATATCAACACATTCTCCGCTCCATGTTCGAGCTCATTTGGGAAAGTCATCCTACGATAGGTTGTCCTCAATCAAATCCTTGACATGTCAATATCGTGCGTCCGTAATAACAATTATGGTAGTCTATCTCTTCAAGTATGTTTGATACAATCCACCTATCCATCATATCCAATTCACGAAGTCGATTACAAGGTCGTCTAGCCTTGTAATATGTCGCGCCTCGATCTCACGCAAGTCTGATTATCCACGGCGGACATGAATCACCACATCAACGTTCTCGCAGAATAATCGTCCTCATCGGGACGTAACTCTTGCGTTGAATCTAGACTTACTCATTTTCGATACGCGGATTGGGTCTACTCAATCCTCAAGTTTTCTTCGTCGTCCATCATAAGTTCGATCAATCCTCCAATTCGCTTTCGCTTCAAACCACAAGTCGAAGCAATCAAAATTGCCATGTCAAGGTATTTCGAGTTCGACCATTCCCGCTGGACATGAATCACCATGCCAACGCTCACGCGAAATGATCGTCCCAAATCCGACGTAACGCATGTGCGAGACTGGAGTTGCGCTCGCGCAAGACAAGATCGTTGTCATTGTGGTTATCACCGAACAATCAAGTCACTTCCCTTCTTCATCCAAACGTTCATTTCTATCCAAATTCTCCAACATAGCTGTAGAAGCATGGAATTTCACGATCAGAAATCCTATGCGCCAGACACTACATGCGCCAGGGAGTTCAGACAAAGTACTTGACAAAGTAAAACAAGAATATAGACATTAAAAGAAGATTTTTATTTTATATAAAAATCTATTATATGTCTTAAAAGGGCTGTACATAGGAGAACTTCTACAAAAAAAAAAAGACCCTAAGTCTACAGCCAGGCACAGCAGTCATCATGCGCTCTTGAACAGGTGCATCTCACCATGCGCTCTCAGTCAGGCGCATCCCACCATGCGCTCCCAGCCGGACGCATCCTTTCAGCAACTCAATTATGTGCATCCTCAGTTATGTGCATCCCTTCAGCAGCTCAGTTATGTGCCACCCTTCCAGCCAGGCTCATCGTCGTCTAATACTTCGACTAATGAAGCATTTATTGAGCAGAATGAGGGTGGCAATCAACCCTCTAGCTGGAGGAAGAGCTCCCCAAACCAAGGAAGAGAAGAGCACCGCAAGTCAACTTATGGCCAGGGGAGGCTTCGAAAGAGCCTCCAAAGACCAAGGAATACCGCAATCGAAACCGCGGCTAAAGGAGCAGCTTTTAACACAACCAGAATGGGCAACACCCACTCTGACAGAAGAAAGAGCCCCCAAAGCTGCAGCATCGCAATTTCGATCTGCGGCTCTTCCCACATAACGGAGACGAGGCTCGAGCATCCCGATCTTTGGATGCAACAGCACCTTCCGCCTGCCTCAGAAGCCCTCGACTCCGACTTTTGGATGTAATAGTCACCTTCAAGTGCATCAATAAAGACAATGCGTCACATATTCACCCTCGGGAGCATCTCATCAACAGAATGCACTCGAGTAAACAAGTTCACTTCGGAAGGACGTGAGAGAACGAGAGGCAAACTCTCTCCATGCCACTATTTATAGGCCGGGCAAATCAAACCCATGCGCCAAGTGGATGGCTCTCCGAATCCCGTGCAATGAATTTACATTAAATGGATGAACCTGACGCTTCGAATTGAGCCAAGTCAAAAACAGCTATTTAAAGCACTCGAAGAACGCAACAGTCGTACCAAAAGACGTGTCAAGTGGAGCGGATGCGTCGGCCAGACCGCGCATCACACAGACGCGCCCTTCAGCACCAAGCGCTTTACAAGCATGCGCCCCCATGCGGCCCCATGCGCCTAGTGGAACGCCGATCGATGCGCCCACTCAACAACCCATCACCTGTCAAAGAACATTAAATGCTGAAGTCTGACAGAGTTGGCAGCACGTCCCCCGAAGACTGCAGTTGACAGCTTTTTCTGAAAATGAAGCGTCGCCGACGTCAGCATCATCATTACTTCCCTCCGACGGTTACAACCACATGGCCGCCCAACCATCTCGCATGTGCCTCCGCAGCCATGCGCCCGAAGCAGACTTTTCTCTGATCCCTAAAGACAGAAGTAAAGTCACTACTAAAGCTCTGCATGCGCCTCAAAAGCCATGCGCCTCAGACTTTTCTCTGATCCCTAAAGACAGAAGTAAAGTCACTACTGAAGCCTCACATGCGCCTCAAAATCCATGCGCCCCGAATGGTTCGTGACTCCAAAAGGTTACGAGCCAAAGTCTCCTCATGCGCCCAATTCCAGGCGCATCCTACCATATCATTCTCCATCAAATCCGAGATCTCCGAGCCATGGGCCTACGACACGTGTCCTTTGACTCGATTCACCCAGGATCTCAGCAACAGAAAGATTCTCCCTCCTGCTACCTGCCAGCCCACAACAGCAGCATAAAGAATTCAACCCCTCAATCAGGGCGCATCGTCCATGCGCCTTTATCAGTAATCACCACGTGGCGTCCCCGCGTCCAGGCGCATCCTACATATGCGCGCATGAGCAGCCAGCCTGCAAAGCTATAAATAGAGGGATCATTTCTTTCTTCTACACACACAGAGAGACGAACATACATATACTGACAGAGACGTCGCACAACCAGAGAGGCAGTTATAGACACTCAACGTCTTCTTCCTCTCCATCAGCTCCAGCACCCAGAGCAACTCAGACCTTCAGAGAACCGATAACCGTCGTCAGATCGTCAACGGAGTCAACGCATTACCACTCGTTCCATCGGCACAAGGGACCCAGATAAACAAAAGTGTACTCCTAGGACTACGTCGAAGTCCTACATTGTAACACTGTTCTGTTTGTATTGAAATTTACAATCAAAAGATTTTAATGGCAAACAAGCTGGCGACTCTGCTGGGGACCTCTTTCTCCTCCACCGAAAAAGCTGTGTCGCAATCCGACGACGTGAAGGTGGGCTCCTTCCATAAGACGCTGGTCGTACGCCTCAATCAACAGGCGTATGAGGAGTTCATCTCTGAAGGCAGTGCGAGCCCATCGAAGCGGCTGCCGAAGCCGAAGAAGACTCGCCAAATCTAGGTGCGCAAGGCCAACACCTCTGGCACCACCATCGAAGGGGATGCGCCGATCCAGCCTTCCTTCCTACTGACGTCCTCAGCAACCAAGATGCGCCCTCCGGTGCAGCGCATCTCTCGGGGAAACGTGCGGCTGACCACATTCCCCAGCCATCTTCCTCTCAGGCGAGGAAGATGTGTCGACGGAGCAGGGGCGCAGCTAATGCCCCGCGCATCATCTCCGATGCGCCACAGAAGGTCTCTGTCTTTGACAGACTTACTCGCTGTAGTGGCGAGGAGAATTTGGATTCTGAGTACTACGCGCCCCAGCGGCCTAGTACGAAGAAGTACAAGACAGCACGGGCCATCAGCCCCAAATGTCCTATGCCAGCAGCAAACCAGAAGCATACGATCACAATCATGTGCGCTGCTGATGGTAAGCTGTATAAGGTCGACTCAGGTGCTTCTACGCCAGAAACGATCCGACCTTCAAAGTCCTTGTCTCACTTGGGCGCATCTGTTGCGTTCGCAACCAAGTCGAGCAAGACAAACCCAGTGGTCTTGAACTCCTGCGCCTCCTCTGGTTGTGCGTCTGGGGTCCGTTCAAGTCACTTCAAATGTTGTTCCCCCACTACTGATCTGAGCACTTGTTTGGTGTTAGATCAGGGGGCGCAGCATTCACTTGACCACCCCGGCGCTTGGCCTTGCCATGCACCTGAAGGGGGTACGAAGGTAGCACTCTCCTCCAACGACCTGCGTAACGTGATCACTCACAAACGTCGGTCAGAAGAGTCGACTGACAAGCATGATGCGCCCCTCACAGGGTACACTTGTGCTGTAGTCACCATCAACTGCTGTTGTAAGGCAGCAGTCCCACCAAGACAGTTGGTGTTCCAGCTGCTGCAATCATCGACACCCCTCCGACGTCGCCTCGGGAAGAAGGTGTCAACAAAAGAGGACCCAGAACTAAAGGTTACTTCATGCAATGTAATCTCTAACTCCTCGTCAGTCTGAAAGGCGACTGGCAATTCCTCGTCCAAGAGCCAGCCAAGGAAAACCAAGACAACCGTCTCGTCCTCCGGAGTGTTCGAAGGCACTCGGGGGAGAAAAAAGATCTTGGAGGAAGCTGGAGGTAGTCAAGCCCTTGTTGATCCTCCTTCCGAAGATGAAGGCGTCCTCCAAAGCACAGCTGGGGTGGATCTTCATCCTCGAGGCAAAGTCAGCCTTCCGGACGTAGCTGGGGGTCGTCTAACCCCTGTGGATCTGCATCTCGAAGACGAAGAAGTCCTTCAAGACAGGACTGGAGGTAATCAGGCCCTTACGGATACTTCTCCCGAAGATGAGGGTGTCCTTTAAAACATAGCTGGGGGTAGTCTAGCCCCTACAGATCTGAGTCTCGAAGACGAAAAAGTCCTCCAGAACATAGCTGGGGGTAGCCAAGACAAAGCTCCGGGAGCAACAACTCCTTTACAGGAGAGTGAGGCCGAAAGCGAAGCCTCAACCGAGCCATCCGACTCCAGCCGCGTCATGACAGTCTACATGACTGGGGGTGACACCGAGTCAGATGCGCCACCAGCGGACCTCGTCCAGCGTATAGATACCCTGGAGGGAGGACTCAAAACCCTCTCTGCCTCCATGCAAACACTGACTCAAGCAGTGTTCGAGATACGGTCAGCTTTGGCCAGGACACCTTCTACCGGTCCCAACCCAGGGGCCAATAGAGAATCAAGTGTACCCCTTCAACGGGTATCCTTGGATATGGATGGCCGCGAAGCACCTCGGACATCGGAGCCCTCAAATACTCAACTCCAGGTGGTACCACCTTCCCCGACTCCCAGCTCCATGGAAGACGTGGTCGAGATGATCAGGGACCTGCGTGAACGCTTTGAGTCCAAGAATAGACAAGAGGAGCACCAAAAGATGGGCATCCCCCAACCTTATCCCCTTGAATGGAACAAGGTGGTTTATCCTCCCAAATATAAATCACAAACATTGACGCCATACGACGGAAAGGACTCTTCGCGTTGCTATCTGACGTACTTCCAGTCCCAAACGGGACATCTTCCGAAGGAGGACGCGCTACTCACTAGCATATTTGTCGGGGCACTGAAAGGAGTGGCGTACGACTGGTACTGCAGCCTCCCCGACAATTCTATATCTTCCTTCGACGATTTGACGTGCCTTTTCCTCGACCGTTTCTACGACGGCGGAAAGGACATGACAATGGCATCCCTCATAGAGATACGCCAGAAGGAGAAGGAAACAGTTCGGGTATTCATCGAACGCTTCTGACAGGCCTGCTTCAGACTGCCCCCGGGCATGCCATAATATGCACTCCTCTCCTCCTGCAGCATGAACATGCTGCCCGCAGTCAAACTCTGGCTCAATTCTACTCCTCCTCTCGATTGGAGTTCCTTGATCATCGAAGCTGAAGCAGCAGAAAAGAAGGCGTCCAATGCTCGCCTTCTGGGAGTTAGTTTCCCTGCCTTTGAGGACAAGGGGAAGCGGCCTGCAGCTAACAACCCCGGACGGAAGACGAAGGAAAAACAGGCATTGACTGTCAATGCCTCAGCGCCTACTCAGAAGCCTCCACTTGCACCAAGACCAAAGGAGGAATACTCTTTCAACGATGAAGACACCCTACAACTCTTCGAGATACTGAAGTAGGGTGACAAGATCAAGTTGTCGGACCCGAAGCGTCCCGATAAGGTTGGGAAAGTGGACAATCCGAGGTACTGTCACTACCATCAGTTTGTCGAATATCCAACCAAGGACTGCTACGTCCTCAAAAACTACATCCAGCGCATGATCAATATGGATGTTATCTCCGTCGACTACGAGGAGAAGACGGTTTCGGCCAACGTGGTGTCACTCCAGTTCGGCACCTTGCCGCCAACTACAACACAAGATGGCGTCGTCCCCATCCTAAGGCGACAATGGAGGTGGTTAACTTACCACCTATTCGTGACAACGTGAGTGGACTCATCCCGCTCACCAAATCTCGGGGAGAGATCTTATGGGTTCATCCTGATCTCGTCTCCGAGGTTACTCAACCGGAGGAACGCTCTGCCTCCAAAACCAAAGGCAGGAAGATCAAGTCTTTCCGCATGGTCTCTTCCTCCGCAGAAGAGGCTCTTCCTGTACAGACGCGTTCACATCAGAACGCCCAACCTAACAAAGTTGCTATCGAGGTGGTGCCTCCTTGCACCGTCCCTGCTGCCCAGGAAGAGGGCCCATCTAAGCCTCCAGCAGCCAATAAGAAGAAGTATGTAGAGACCCGTTTCGATAAGCCTCTGCGAAAGGAGAATGCTTCGGGGCTAGCCAAGCCCCACAACTTTGATATACTGGTGCAACTTGCCAGTACTCCTGCCCTCCTATCTCTGTTTGAGCTTCTTCGCCTTTCCAAGGACACCCGTGAAGCTCTCTGTGAAGCCCTGAAGGATGCTGAATCTTTCATCAGCCAGGTCAAGCAGCCTAAAGATCTCCCAACTACATGTGCGCACTGTCATTGTGCGGATGAGGTTATCCCCAACATAACCTTCACCCAACAAGACATGCTGCTCAAGCAAAACCGACACAACAGGCCGCTGTATTATACCGGGTATATCGGTTCTGTCAAGGTGAAGCACATTCAGATCGATCCGGGGTCTTCCCTTAGCATCATTCCGAAGATGCTGCTCTCAACACTGGGATCCCAATTTACCGACTGGCGCCATCCAACACAACAATCAGTGGCTTCACCGCTAGCAAAAGCGATCCACTGGGCAAGATACGATTAAAGTGCCATATCGGTAACCTCAGAACCGAGGTGACTTGTTATGTAGTGGACGCCGATGTCAACTACAACCTCCTGTTGGGTCGTCCGTGGCTGCATGAGTACATGGTGGTACCTTCTACACTCCACCAATGTATGAAATATGTGTCCACCAATGACATTATTCGGACGGAGTTCGCAGACATCGACCCTTTTAAGGGGGTTGAAGCCTACTTCACTGATTCCAACTTATACAAATCACCTGACGAGGAGGAGGCCAATGATGCTGACGATGAAACAGAAACGGCAGCAGAGCCGGACATGGAGCCTGAGATGACTTTCGACGCTCCTTTGAAGATCCGACTCAAAGGCAAACCGTCTCAGAAGTTGCCTCCCATGAACATCAAGCTACCCGGGAAAGCACCAACTGCTCCCGAAGCTCCCTTGAAGATACGCCTCAAGGGAAAGCCGCCTCAAATATCGGCTCCCCTTGTGGCAAAACTACAGGGGAAGGCACCAATCACCGGAGGCACAGAGGAGGCACCTCTGAAGGTGTGTATTAAAGACAAGCCGCCGCGATTCAAGCTGCCAGAGAAGGCCCACATAGCCCTCTCGGACCCCGGGATCAAAGCTGTGGTGGACTCTCCCGATCCAATCCCAGTACTCACAAATGAAGAGCTAGGGGAATATATCTCTGCTGATGTAGATGCGCCCTCTCTGGACAATGTAATCCCGCGGGATAAAATATCGTATTTCATCAATAATAGAGTGTCTTTTAATTATTCTAGTCTTCCACATTGGAATGCCATGTATACATTAGATAACGCTCTACGGTCGTTGTAAACACAAATAACGACCGTCCATCATGTAAATCGAGTATTCCCGTCCCAAGGGGTCTGTTTTGTAGTCTCGCCGTGGAGTCGAGATGAAAAATCTATCATCTTTGGCAAAGTTGAGCGTCATCAAGACCTCCCGCCACTCGAGCCAGAACCAGATACCGGCAGAATTCAAGTCTATCGGTACACGGACAAGACAAAGTACCTCATCCAAAAGATGGGTTACGACCTAAAAAGCAACAAAGGCCTGAACTACGGCAAGGGTCGACGTCTTCCTCTTCGGCTTCCAACACCTAAAGGAAAGCCGCAGGACTACTATAATCGAACTCGACGGGGGGTGGGCTATGTCACGCCGCCGTCAACTCCAGAGAATTCGGAGGCAGAAGAAGCAGAACATTCTCACTCATCCGAAGCATCAACCTGGGATTCCGATACCAGTATCGGCTCAGTCTTCAAGAGAGTGCTATCAGCCAACATGATATCTGCACAACTTCAAGAAGATGAAGGCGAAAACCAAACGCCAGAATTCTTCGAAGAAGAACCATGGGCTCAACGCCTGGGCGAACAGTGGGAGTCTCGTTTTGAATTACACGAACCCCCTACCGAAGACGAAGTCGAGCAGATCGACCTTGGGGATGGATCTTCTTCCAAACCCATCTTCATCAGCAAAAGCCTAGAAGGAGAAGACCGGAAATCTTTAATCCAGCTGGCTAAAGAATATATCGATGTCTTCGCCTAGAGCTACGAAGATATGTCGGGACTTGATCCCCAGATCATGATGCGTAGGCTTAACATCTTACCTGATGCCAAGCCTATCAAACAACAACAGTGACGCTTTCGTCCTGACATCATGAACGCTATCGATCAGGAGGTGGATAAACTCTTGACCAGCGGCTTCATCCGTGAAGAACAACACCCGGATTGGGTGGCCAATGTTGTCCCTGTCACGAAGAAGAATGGGAAGATACGAGTCTGCATCGACTTCAGGGATCTCAACACTCTGCTTGCCCGAAGGATGAATTCCCGCTTCCAATCATCGATGTGATGATTGACAACACATGTGGCTTCGAACGCATGTCTTTCATGGACGGGTATTCGGGCTACAACCAGATCAAGATGTTCCCCGATGACACAAAACACACGTCATTCAGGACTCCGAAGGGGGTCTTCTGCTACACAGTAATGCCCTTCGTCTTGAAGAACGCTGGTGCTACATACCAACGAGCTATGAGTACCATCTTTCGTCAGTATCTTCGTAAAACAGTCGAATGCTATGTTGATGACATCGAAGTCAAGAGCCGTCTCAAAGGAGATCACCTACAAGACCTGAAGACAGTCTTCGATCTCATGCGGGCGCATCAACTCAAGATGAATCCCGCTAAATCCTTCTTAGGGGTTTCTAGCAGAAAGTTCTTGGGCTTTATTATCATGACGAAAGGCATTCATGTCGATCCCGAGAAGACTAAAGCCATTCTGGACATGGATCCTCCGAAGAACCTCCGAGAACTTCGAGGCCTGCAGGGACGTCTGGCATACATCCGAAAGTTTATAGCAAACCTTTCCGGGAAATGTCAACCCTTCACCCAGCTCATGAAGAAGGGAGTCTCTTACGTCTGGACAGAGGAATGCCAAAATGCTTTTGATGACATCAAGGCTTACTTGATGAGCCCGCCAGTCCTGGTGGCACCTGTCACTGGCAAACCATTTCTCCTCTACGTCCGTACCATGGATCATTCCCTCGGCGCTCTGCTGGCTCAGAACAGCGACACAGGCTATGAGCAAGCTATCTACTACCTCAGTAGAACATTGATCGGGGCCGAACACCGGTACAACCCCGTTGAAAAGGAGTGCTTGGCGTTGGTATTTGCCATCCAGAAGACTCGCCATTATGTCTCGGGCCAGACAATTCATGTCATCTCCCGAGTCAATCCACTCAGAGTTCTCATGGCGAAGCCGGGGTCATTGAACTCCCGGCTAACTACATGGGCGATCCTGCTAACGCCATACAACATAGTGTTCGTTCCACAAAAAGCCGTCAAGGGTCAGGCTCTGGCCGACTTTTTAGCTGCACACCCTATCCCAGAGTCCTCAAGACTCTATGAAGACATCCCGGATGAGGTCCAAGAATCTAACGTCACCGAAGAAAGCTCCGTCTGGCGGATATTTTTCGATGGCACTTCAAGAACAGGCCCCAAAGGCCAAATCATCGCAGGAGTGGGGGTAGTCTTGGTCTCTCCCGACCAGCTGGTCATCCAGTACGCCTACTCCCTTTCGAAGCCGTGCTCCAACAATGTTATCGAGTACAACGCTCTCATCATGGGACTCCAGCTGGCGCAACAGCTGGGGATGGATCATCTGGAAGCCTACGGCGACTCAAAACTCGTCGTTAACCAGGTCAGAGGGCAGTACGAAGTTCGCCATGAAGATCTGGTTCTTTACCATGAAGTTACATTAAACATCATTTCAACCTTCACCAAGTTCTTTATCGAACATGTACCTCGTTTACAAAATCTGGAGGCTGACGCTCTGGCTGGCCTCGCAGCCTCATTAGCAGCACCCCTCGGGACTCAATACTACGTCACGGTAGTTGGCCGAGACTTGGTCTGTCCTAAAAACAACCTGTGCTCATGAGTGGCCAATGCCATGTCAACAAGTGCTGGTGTTAGTGTCCGAGACTGGAGATTCCCGTTCATCGACTTTGATGTCTACGAAATTCTTCCAGAAGACCCGAAAGAAGCCGTCTCAGCCAGGAGGCGCTCCCTTCGATTCTACTACGATACAGCTACTAAAATGCTGTACCGACGCTCCTACGATGGACTTCTCCTGCGATGTCTGTCCAACGAAGAAGCAGCCGAAGCCCTTCGAGAAGCTCACGATGGAACCTGCGGAGCCCATCAACCTGGCCCTAAGTTGCAGGATCGACTGCGACGCATGGGCTACTATTGGCCAACCATGGCCGCTGACGCTGTCGACTATGCTAAGAAGTGCCATGCGTGCCAGCTTCACGCAGACTTCATCCATACACCGTCAGAACCACTACATCCTACAGTCGCCTCCTGGCCCTTCGAAGCTTGGGGCAGGATATTGTGGGACCGATCACCCCTCCGTCATCGAGGGGACACCGCTTTATCCTAGCCATCACCGACTACTTCTCCAAATGGGCAGAAGCAGTTCCACTGGCGAAAGTGAAGAGCTCTAGGGTGATCAGCTTCATCAAACACCATGTCATCTACCGTTTCGGGGTACCTCAGAGGATTATCCACGATAACGGTCCTCAGTTCATCAGCCATATTTTTAGCAGATTTTGTGACAAGAATTGCATTCAAAATGTGGCCTCAACCGCCTACAATCCGGCAGCAAACGGATTGGCCGAGGCGTTCAACAAGACTATCGTCAGGCTACTCAAAAAAGTCGTCTTATCTAATAAACGCGACTGGGACGAAAAGCTCGGCGAATGCCTTTGGGCCTACCGCACAACAGTACGGACCCCAACAGGAAACACACCATTCTTCCTGGTCTACGGGAGCGAAGCGATACTACCTCTCGAGATCCAGATACCCTCACTCCGTGTAGCAATCACAAACCAACTCACAGAAGAGGACAATCAACGTCGTCGTCTGCGAGAACTGGAGGCACTTGATGAAAAGCGTCTCCTAGCTCAACAACGCATTGAACTCTACCAAGCCCGTATATCACAGGCTTTCAACAAGAAGGTCAAGCAAAGGATTTTCCAAGTAGGCGACCTGGTTCTGGCAGTCAGGAGGCCGATGGTGTTGACTCACAAGATACCAGGAAAGTTCGAGCCCAAGTGGGAAGGACCTTTCATCATAGAGACGGTATACTCAAACGGTGCTTACCGCCTCGCTAAACCCAATGGGGACTTGTTCATGATGCCCATCAACGACAAGTTCCTAAAGAAGTACTACTCTTGAACTCTTTCATACATGTACTTCCACAAAGGATCAGTGGACCCAATCATCAGGGCTCACATACAATTCCCTTCCACAAAATCATACGCTTCCGGAACCCAGCTGTTCTGTGGCTTCCTCCAGTAGAAGGACAACCACGTCCACATCACCTCTGAGTTGTCCCCCTACGCCCTACAAAGCGGAATCTTACACTCCGTAAGACTACGCTACCCATCATGTTTACCACGTCCATATTACCTCTGAGTAAACATCCCGTACAGACAACCCCTGCGTTGCTGTACATTGATCGCAGAACTTCCACGTCCACATTACCTCTGAGTAGTTTCGCGTATCCCCAGAGTCATTCCTACCACGTCCATAACACCTCTGAGTAGGAAGATTCCATCATTTGAATTCCATATTTGCCACGTCCACATCACCTCTGAGCAAACATGTTGGTTCTCTCAAACTTATTATCTGTACCTAAAAACCAAGGTACACAAAAGATAATAGGTCCACACAAATCATCAAGTTTATGACAACAAAAATTAACGCACCACAAAAAACTTTGTATTCTTTATTTTTCAAAAAGAGTAAAGGATTACACCTCCAGCAAAGAGTTGCAAATACATAAAAAAGAAGAGACTACAATCCCTAAACATCCCGTACAGACAACCCCGAGTCTCCATAGTCGCCAGGACCCAGCGTTCAGCTTCTTGACGCATCGCCTCTATGGCCTCAGAAGAAGTGTCATCCTCATGCTTCTCATCCAGCTGCTGCCGTTGTTGAGCCAGAGTAAGAGCCCGGTGGGTGAAAGCTGCTTACTCCTTCTTGAATGCTACATGTTTAACCTGGACACGCTCGGCATCTAATAGGAGTCAGGCCCGCTGGTCCTCAAGGCGGCGAATCTGGGCATCAACCTCCGCGATACTAGCGTCCAACGCAGCTCGCAACTCCACCTTCTCCTGCGTGGACTGAGACAACCGCTCCACTGCAGCTTCAGTCTCAGCCACTTCGCGTTCCCAGACGTTCACGGTGACCTGATAAGAGGACTCAGTCTCAGCGATCAACTTTTCCTTTTCCGCGTCTATCAGGACGGAGAGATCGTTTCGCTGGATACACTGAAACTCGGAAAGCCGCTGGTCCAGCTCGGCCACCGAGGCCTCCAGAATGTTGGCCATATGATCCTGGCCCTGGTGGAGACGGATCAGGTTGATATGAGGCAGTGCCAGAGTTTTTGCCGTTGTAAAGCTCCCATTGGCATCCATCACCGCCGATATACCCCTCTGCAGCATCTTATACACCGCCTCGATGATGAACTTCACATATTCATCTGTATCCGCCAACACCTGCGGCGTTATAGCAGGAGTCAGAGGAGCTACTCTAGACAACGGACCGAAAGAAGGCCCGCCCGCCTCAACCTGCGAGGCTGGAACCTTGGCATCAACAGGCTCTTCATCAACAGGGGCTTGACTACTAGCCCGAGGAGCCAAAAGAACGGAGGAAGCCGAGAGAGGCATCGATATAGTACCCCAAGTGGAAGGAGCAACGGAGGGTTCCGCCGAACCCTTACTCAAGCTCGAAAGAACCACCGACGTCAACGGCTACCTCATCAGTCCCCAACCACCATGCTTCTTATTCAAAGTATTCCAAAACTTGACAAAAAACTTTTAAAAATTTTGAAGGGGGTCTTGTAGAAGCATGGAATATCACGATCAGAAATCCTATGCGCGAGACACTACATGCGCCAGGGAGTTCAGACAAAGTACTTGACAAAGTAAAACAAGAATATAGACATTAAAAGAAGATTTTTATTTCATATAAAAGTCTATTACATGTCTTAAAAAGGGCTGTACAAAGGAAAACTTCTACAAAAAGAAAAGACCCTAAGTCTACAGCCAGGCGCAGCAGTCATCATGCGCTCTTGAACAGGCGCGTCTCATCATGCGCTCTCAGTCAGGCGCATCCCACCATGCGCTCCCAGCCGGGCGCATCCTTTCAGCAGCTCAGTTATGTGCATCCTCAGTTATGTGCATCCCTTCAGCAGCTCAGTTACGTGCCACCCTTCCAGCCAGGCTCATCGCCGTCTAATGCTTCGACTAATGAAGCATTTATTGAGCAGAATGAGAGTGGCAATCAACCCTCTAGCTGGAGGAAGAGCTCCCCAAACCAAGGAAGAGAAGAGCACCGCAAGTCAACTTGTGGCCAGGGGAGGCTTCGAAAGAGCCTCCAAAGACCAAGGAAGACCGCAATCGAAACTGCGGCTAAAGAAACAGCTTTCAACACAACCAGAATGGGCAACACCCACTCTGATAGAAGAAAGAGCCCCCAAAGCCGCAGTACCGCAATTCCGATCTGCGGCTCTTTCCACATAACGAAGATGATGCTCGAGCATCCCGATATTTGGATGCAACAGGCACCTTTCGCCTGCCTCAGAAGCCCTCGACTCCGACTTTTGGATGTAACAGTCACCTTCAAGTGCATCAATAAAGACAATGCATCGCATCTTCACCCTCGGGAGCATCTCATCAACATAATGCACTCGAGTAAACAAGTTCACTTCGGAAGGACGTAAGAGAATGAGAGGCAAACTCTCGCCATGCCACTATTTATAGGCCGGGCAAATCAAACCCATGTGCCAAGTGGATGGCTCTCCGAATCCCGTGCAATGAATTTACATTAAATGGATGAACCTGACGCTTCGAATTCAGCCAAGTCAAAAACGACAATTTAAAGCACTCAAAGAACGTAACAGTCGCACCAAAAGATGTGTCAAGCGGAGCGGATGCGCCGGCCAGACCGCGCATCACACAGACGCGCCCCTCAGCACCAAGCGCTCACAAGCATGCGCCCCCATGCGGCCCCATGCGCCTAGTGGAACGTCGATCGATGCGCCCACTCAACAACCCATCACCTGTCAAAGAACATTAAATGCTGAAGTCTGACAGAGTTGGCAGCACGTCCCCTGAAGACTGCAGTTGACAGCTTTTTCTGAAAATGAAACATCACCGACGTCAGCATCATCATTACTTCCCTCCGACGGTTACAACCACATGGTCGCCCAACCATCTCGCATGCGTCTCCGCAGCCATGCGCCCAAAGCAGACTTTTCTCTGATCCCTAAAGATAGAAGTAAAGTCACTACTAAAGCTCTGCATGTGCCTCAAAAGCCATGCGCCTCAGACTTTTCTCTGATCCCTAAAGACAGAAGTAAAGTCACTACTGAAGCCTCGCATGCGCTTAAAAACCATGTGCCCCAAATGGTTCGTGACTCCCAAAGGTTACGAGCCAAAGTCTTCTCATGCGCCCAATCCCAGGCGCATCATACCAGATTATTCTTCATCAAATCCGAGATCTCCGAGCCATGGGCCTACGACACGTGTCCTTTGACTCGATTCACCCAAGATCTCAGCAATAGAAAGATTCTTCCCCCTGTTACGTGCCAGCCCACAACAGCAGCATAAAGAATTCAACCCCTCAATCAGGGCGCATCGTCCATGCGCCTTCATCAGCAATCACCACGTGGCGTCCCCGTGTCCAGGCTCATCCTACATATGCGCGCATGAGCAGCCAGCCTGCAAAGCTATAAATAGAGGGATCATTTCTTTCTTCCACACACACACAGAGATGAACATACATATACTGACAGAGACGTCGCACAACCAGAGAGGCAGCTACAGACACTCAACGTCTTCTTCCTCTCCATCAGCTCCAGCACCCAGAGCAACTCAGACCTTCAGAGAACCGATAACCGTCGTTAGATCGTCAACGGAGTCAACACATTACCACTCGCTCCATCGGCACAAGGGACCCAGATAAACAAAAGTGTACTCCTAGGACTACGTCGAAGTCCTACATTGTAACACTGTTCTGTTTGTATTGAAATTTACAATCAAAAGATTTTAATGGCAAACAATAGCATCCTTTGAAATAATAACTTCTAACACGATCATCATTCATCGAATCAGAGTACCCCTGAGTTATCGAACATCGATCTTTGATACGCCTCAATACCATCGATGATGTACATAACCTGACAATCTTCCTCTTGTAACGAATTTCGAGTCGTGCAACTTAATTCCTCAATTCACATTGTCTCGTGCTAACTCTTCATTGAGCAACATCCATTCCAATTCCTTAGTCATTCTCGTATCTCCAACCCAACGTTTTCCATGCACGCTATCTTCCGATCGTGCTATCTTCGATCTCGCCCATCGATATTTCACCTTAACTCAAGTTTCAATCCCTTCGACTAAATTCAAAATCGTATGCACGATCTTCTATGTTTCCTCGACCAAGACCTCCATTTGTTTCATCGTTCCGACTCTCTATTCAATCATTTAAAAATTTGTACTACGCATTCTTAATTCATCCGAACAATATCTTGTTTGAGACTTCCAAAGTCGCAACCAACTAAGCGTTACTCGTTCTATGGCTTTGCGAGATATAATCGCTTGCCGACATACTCGTTCTATCCGTAAATCCTTTAGTCTCGCTCGAACAATTTTAATGTCGTCCATACACCACTCAGGGTTCGAGCTACTCGACAAGTCGTCGACACTCGCTCTTATTCTTTTTCGAACCTATCACATACACCACTCGGGATCAAGTCATTCTTCAATTCCTCAAAAGATCATTCGATCCCCAATCGATGTGTTCAATCGCGCGTTCGCCCATTCCTCAAGGTCTAAGAACCATCTTCCGTGCTCGCTTTAGTGTGGGTCAAATAGCGTCTCTATCAACATATGTTCTAAGTCTCACTTATTCTCGTCCGAGCGATAGTCGGTCTCGCTCGCAAACTCGTTCGTACCAGAAGGTCTAGGTGCACGATACTCTGCCCAACTTAGCCAAAAGGCTGCGTGCATATCCATCCCGTTCGAACTATACTTCGGTCTCGCATACACGTTCGCTACTTTCAGCGTAAGGTTATTCAAGTATGCACTGCGTTTGCTAACTTTTAGCATGCGTTCTTTCCAACTCGAGTCCGTCGCAGTTTGGCACAAAGGCCTTCGCCTATCGATCCCGTTCAACCGAGTACTCGTACGAGCTTTTGAAAGTATTAGACTTATTGTATGGAACATCCTAAGGCACCACGAGAGAGAGCGTACACTTCTTTTGTTTCAAAATGAGCTTTTAAAACTGAGAGAATCGAAAATAAGTCCAATGACGTAAAGCTGTGCTCTGATACCTATCCGTGATCATAGCTCGACACTTTCCGTACTCATCAAAACCATCCTCGAACAACTTTCGTATCAAACCACAAGTCAAATCCGATTTTGCCTCGCCTTGCAAGTTCGAGCATCCCCGCTGGATGAATCACCATACCAGCGCTCACGTGGAATGATCGCCCTAATTTGGCGTGACGCATGTGCGATGCTAGAGTTGCACTCGCATAAGACAAGAATGTCAACATAGTGGTTATCTACGAATTAATCCAGACACTTTCGATTTCATCCGAGTAACATCCGTCCACTCTTAAATTTTTCGAAGCACTCCTACTATTATCATCTCAATTGCCATAACTTAACTTGCATCTTATTCATCCAACAACAATGCTCAATATAATTTTCGTTCATTCGATCAGAGTATCCCCGAGTTATCGTATATCGTCTTTGATATGCCTCAATACCATCGTCGATATGCATAACTTGAACTTCTTCGTCTCGCATAAGCTCCAATTCGTTGCAATCACTGCCATTATCCGAACTCGAATACGAATCAAGTCTTGCACACATCCAGATCTATTCCGTTATAACTATCTATCATCATCACGACATGATTTCCAATTCATATATTCATTCTCATATCCCTAACCCGCACTTCCAATCGTGCTACCAACTCCTCGCGCTAACCCAAATCTGTTCGCACGATTTCTCCGTACCTACTCAACACGTTCCGAACAAGCTTCTGAACTAACTCAACATAAATTCGACCAGTTCGACCATTTCCTCAACGTACATTTCTTCGCTATGCTCAGCCTATCGTTCGACTTACACTTAACGAATCCTCGTCCGACGTATCCTCCGTGGATATGACTTCGCACATAATCGTTCGACTCACTTCCTCAAGGCATACTTGCATCGACTTCTCTCAATTCATTCCCACTCAAGTCTCGGTACTACTTCGTCCGTTGAGGACAAACATATCGTAACAACATAATCATCTCGACGAAATCTATCGCAAGTCACCAAGCGGCTTAACATAGCTATCACTAAGTGGTATTCCATATACCACTCAGGAATCGAGCCTATCGTTATCGATACAATACTTCGCTACACTTGCTCGCACAAGTGGTATTGCATATACCACTCGAAATTGAGTCATTACTCAACTTTACACTCCGCATAGGTCCGACATCTATTCTCCAATCAACTATCCCGTATGGCGATCCTTCCGATCCCAGCTCTAGAGTTCGCTCAAGTTCGACATTCGTTCAAGTCTCACCGTGCCTTAGCGATCATATCGATCACACACGCAACATTCGCTTATTCAAAGCTCAAAGCGACATTCGGCCAACATAAACGTTCGCCTACTCAACTCGACTCGTTACTCATTGCAACTCGTGTAACAACTCATTCTCGATACTTAAGGTCTTTACTCAATCTCGTACAACATATCGTTATCCATCCGCATAGCCATACGACACGCATCATACCATATTGACTCGTTGTACCGATGCAACAAACGATTCACGACCTGCTGCACTCCGTGCAACCAACAACACATAACCATTCGCATAGCCACATAATACGCATCGCCTCACATATCGACCCGTTGCACTTCGTGCAACCAACGACACATATCTCCTCGCACTTCGTACGACCAACAACACATAACTTCTCACACTTCGTGCGATCAACAATACGCATATCATTGCACTTCGTGCAACTAACATCACCATATTCGTTGCACTTCGTGCGACCAACATTCCATAACTCGTTGCACTTCGTGCAACCAACACTCCCTGATGGCACCCGGAGATAGCGTGATAGTCACGACATACTTGTGGCAGACATACGCACTTAATATAGACTTATTGTATGGAACATCCAACGTAGCATCGAGCAGATCCATGATCCATGCGGTTGCGAAAACAACTTAGTGTCAACTGAATTTCGATATCGAAGCAACTGAAGGTCAAAGAGATTCATGTACGGTCCAGAGGATGGAACCGCTCTGATACCAACTTGTCACACCCCGATCCGAGAAATCGCTCGTCCTCGCTAGATTTTACCCGAATTATCGTCCTCGCTGGGGCGTGATGCCGTACGAGCCTGGAGTTACGCTCGTGCAAGGCAAGATAACAGGTTCACATAGAACTATCTCAATTTGATAACATAAGCAGCGAAAGAAAAACAGAGTATACAACAAAAATCTCTTTTATTCATAATGAACTGAAGGTTACAAGGCTCTGAATAGCCCAACTTAATATGCCAATTGGCTACAACGCTCATGATCTCTCTAGCTCACAAAGGATTACATTGTTCCATACATTATGCCCCTTTATAGCCACCATATAGTCTTCGGCCGAACATCTCCATGTCGCAAGTCCGAACGCCTATGCGGTAGCTCCTCTTGAACGCCAAGGACTCCATGCCTCGGCACGTCCAAGCCAAGCTCCGCCCGAGCCAATTATAACCCGAACCTACACACAAACTAGTGGAGGATCAGTGCTTTCGTCCTCGCTTCGCACTGATCAAGACCCGCTCGCAACCAGACCAAACACTTAATCATTTTAGTGAAACATGCATCTTAATTTATGCTCTTTCTATTTAGCCTTAGGATCAGTTTCATGGCAATATTTATGCATAACAACTTTATCATGACGTGTCCACTACCGTGTTCCTGCAGCAGATACAGTTAGACATAATATGAACGTAAACATAGTGTTCGTGCTCATCTCCGTCTCATTTTCCTTAGCCTGTACTGGTTAGAACTTACGTAAGAAACCATATAATTCACACAACATTCCGAACATAAACTTAGACAATGCATAAGGGTCGCAGTCCCTACGCCTGCACCCAACTCTCATCTCAGCCCACCGGCCCTATCTATATGAAGGTCATGGTGTTTCGCACCGTAATGGACTTGGCATCTCTTATGTGTAAGCCTACAATCACTTCGATACGGGTTGCTACCCCAATATCCGAAGTATCCCAAACTTACAGATATTATAGCTTATCACAGCACTGGACGGTCGCAATCTGTCCGAAAGATGTGTACCATAAATACCACACATAATTCCCTCCTAGGCCGAACGGTCCCGGTGCCCCGGCGTAACCGTCCGAGGGAAGCCGTACCCGTGCACGGGCCATCCGAGTCGATTGACCATGCAATACGTACCATAGCATACACACACAATATTCTAACCAAGTCCTCCGTTGCATAAACATAGTCTCGTTCCATAAACGGTTTTCCGTGCCATAAACATATTCGCGTCTCATAAACATAATCCACCATCCGTATGGGGAGCTCCGTCGGCGTTATGCCCTAACACATCCATATTGATGCACGATGCCCAACGGCTTAGTCATCTCGTACTCATAATCAACGCGTTCCATTCATAAGTTATTCGCATAACCTAGTTTCGTAGTTTCTTAGTCTTTTCGTAGCATAAGTGTCTGAGGGCACGCTCAGCACCGTAATCAATATTCTACGCCTAGTGTTCAATGTTCTCGGAGCCGTGCACGTGATGCACATCTCGATATTTTCTTTCAATGTTCTACCATCATCGTCCTACCACGACTCGTACACTTGATGCACGTCGCTTCAATTGTTCAATGTTCTACCTTAGTGTTCAACGCATACTTGGACCTTTCGTCTCCCGAGCCATGCTCGCTAACTCGATAATATCTTACGCATACCATAATACATTTTATTAGACGTGAAGGAATAGGGAGAGAGAGTCAAGAACCCGCCCACCTTAAGTCGATACGCCTTGCCGTGTCGCCGAGTTAAAGCGGCTCGCTTCCATAACTTGGTCGCATAGCTAACTCTCGGACTTAGCCATTCCGTTGAACTACTCGGTTGATTTGGCCTATCGCGCCCATGCCATGATCCGTAATCCAGCATAAAGGCATAGCCTGCACACCAGATCAACTAAAATCAGCACTTGCTCAAACGGGACTTATCCTTTGCATCGATTCGACTCATAGATTCCAATCGACTCAAAGCTTACCTTTGGCCAACGTAAGACTTGCATCGATTCGTATCGATACTTCATCAGGTCAACGCAACTCTTCGAGTCAACGACTCATCATAATGCACCGTGCGGAGCAGGGTATTACATAATATACCACTCAAAATCAGGTTCGTCCTCGAACCGAAACCAACACTTAATCCAAGTGTCTCGCTAGATCGTTTTACGATCTCGTGCTACTATCGTTGGAATCATACAACTTAGTTTGGATCATACACATATTTTAGGCGTCCCACCAATGTATGCATTTCACCCAAGCTCAGTTGTAGGATATCGGGACAACTAACAAGCTCGCTTAAATCCTCAAGCATCAATCAGTCTGTACTCGACTTAGTCATATCTTAACGCCTATTCCCAAATACTTCTCGTATGTATCATCCCATAACATGCGATCCTCTTCCATACATCTCTGCACATAACTTGATTCAAACCCATAACTTCGATCTCATAAGTTTCTTCGACGGCCATCTAACGCATGCATTGTATTAAGCCGTTGCGCATCCGATCGCAACAATTCTCCGCAATGCCTAGTCGCCCAACCGTTTTCTATCTTTCACATAACTCAAGTCTTTCATCTAGTCATTCATAAAATTGGCCTTAACGACATGGACTAAGTCCAACATGTCCCGATTTCCTTCGTCTACCATTCGTACTAAGTCTCGCACACAACTATCCCAACACGACCCACGTTCTCGAACTACCTACGCACCGCGTCTGGGGCTATCCCCGCTAGGTAACTTATCCAGACATCGTGTTTAATCTCTCCCGACACAAGAGGTCAACTTGAGTCTACGATGCTCAAAGGCAACAATCTTCCCGACCCAAGGTCTCTTACGATATGTCCATCTCCTATTCTCGACCGAGTACGAATCCTTTACTCAATTCTCGTATCAATCCCGACTAGTTCGTTTCATACATAAATCGTGCGCTCAACACACATAGCCTAATCGTTACTCAATTCGATCTACGACACAACTCTTAGGGTCGTTCTATTATTCGTCGCTCTCGCGCATTATAAAAATCCTTGCAATCGCCTTACCGCACCGCTATGCTAAGCACATTCCTCGACATCTATTCGATCATCGACCAACCAAATCTACTTACGCACTCATTCGATCGATCATAACTTTTCTAGCCGTATCGATCTATTCGAAGGCTACTCGCTAACTTCCGAAACACGATACTCGCTTGCTTAGACTTATCCTCAACATGCACTACATCATTCCTCCTCCTCGATAAAATTTCTTAGGCGACTTCTTCAAGGTCATCCTATGGGACTTCAACATACATTTGATTTGGCGGTCAAGTCTTCTAGGGTCATCTGCCCCGAAACTACGCTCGATAATTGAAGATCATCAACGAGGGACAGTTACAACGAACCATGCTATATCCTATCGCGGGCCAAATCAATTCACGACGCTTCCTATAGGACTTTACCCAATCCGACATACTTTACAAATCCGCAATTTATCTATCCCCCGTGCAACTGATGCGCCGTTAACTATTCGAATCACTTATGCACATTGCATGCCGTTACTACTCGAATCACTCATATATTACCGTCGACGATCCTTGCCAGTCATATGACATCTACTCGCCTCAAGTCCGAGTTTACTTATCCGTGATCATAGCTCGACACTTTCCATACTCATCAAAACCATCCTCGAACAACTTTCGTATCAAACCACAAGTCAAATCCAATTTTGCCACGCCTTGCAAGTTCGATCATCCCCGCTGGATGAACCACCATACCAGCGCTCACGCGGAATGATTGCCCAAATTTGACGTGACGCATGTGCGATGCTGGAGTTGCACTCGTATAAGACAAGAATGTTAATATAGTGGTTATCCACGAATCAATCCAGACACTTTCGATTTCATCCGAGTAACATCCGTCCACTCTTAAATTTTCCGAAGCACTCCTACTATTATCATCTCAATTGCCATAACTTAACTTGCATCTTATTCATCCAACAACAATGCTTAACATAATTTTCGTTCATTCGATCAGAGTATCCCCGAGTTATCGCATATCGTCTTTGATATGCCTCAATACCATCGTCGATATGCATAACTTGAACACCTTCATCTCGCATAAGCTCTAATTCGTTGCAATCACTGCCATTATCCGAACTCGAATACGAATCAAGTCTTGCACACATCCAGATCTATTCCGTTATAACTATCTATCATTATCACGACATGATTTCCAATTCATATATTCATTCTCATATCCCTAACCCGTACTTCCAATCGTGCTACCAACTCCTCGCGCTAACCCAAATCTGTTCGCACGATTTCTCCGTACCAACTCAACACGTTCCGAACAAGCTTCCGTACTAACTCAACATAAATTCAACCAGTTCGACCATTTCCTCAAGGTACATTTCTTCGCTATGCTCAGCCTATCGTTCGACTTACACTTAACGAATCCTTGTCCGACGTATCCTTCGTGGATATGACTTCGCACATAATCGTTCGACTCACTTCCTCAAGGCATACTTGCATCGACTTCTCTCAATTCATTCCCACTCAAGTCTCGGTACTACTTCGTCCGTTGAGGACAAACATATTATAACAACATAATCATCTCGACGAAATCTATCGCAAGTCACCAAGCGGCTTAACATAGCTATCGTTAAGTGGTATTCCATATACCACTCAGGAATCGAGCCTACCGTTATCGATACAATACTTCGCTACACTTGCTCGCACAAGTGGTATTGCATATACCACTCGAAATTGAGTCATTACTCAACTTTACACTCCGTATAGGTCCGACATCTATTCTCCAATAAACTATCCCGTATGGCGATCCTTTCGATCCCAGCTCTAGCGTTCGCTCAAGTTCGACATTCGTTTAAGTCTCACCGTACCTTAGCGATCATATCGATCACACACGCAACATTCGCTCATTCAAAGCTCAACGCGACATTCGGCCAACATAAACGTTCGCCTACTCAACTCGACTCGTTACTCATTGCAACTCGTGCAACAACTCATTCTCGATACTTAAGGTCTTTACTCAATCTTGTGCAACATATCGTTATCCATCCGCATAGCCATACGACACGCATCATACCATATCGACTCATTGCACCGATGCAACGAACGATTCACGACTTGCTGCACTCCGTGCAACCAACAACACATAACCATTCGCATAGCCACATAATACGCATCGCCTCACATATCGACTTGTTGCACTTTGTGCAACCAACGACACATATCTTCTCGCACTTCGTGCGACCAACAACACATAACTTCTCGCACTTCGTGCGATCAACAATACGCATATCATTGCACTTCGTGCAACCAACATCACCATATTCGTTGTACTTTGTGCGACCAACATTCCATAACTCGTTGCACTTCGTGCAACCAACACTCCCCGATGGCACCCGGAGATAGCGTGATTGTCACGACATACTTGTGGCAGACGTACGCACTTAATATAGACTTATTGTATGGAACATCCAATGTAGCATCGAGCAGATCCATGAGCCATGCGGTTGCGGAAACAACTTAGAGTCAACTGAATTTCGATATCGAAGCAACTGAGGGTCAAAGAGATTCATGCACGGTCCAGAGGATGGAACCGCTCTGATATCAACTTGTCACGTCCCGATCCGAGAAATCGCTCGTCCTCGCTAGATTTTACCCGAATCATCGTCCTCGCTGGGGCGTGATGCCGTACGAGCCTGGAGTTGCGCTCGTGTAAGGCAAGATAACAGGTTCACATAGAACTATCTCAATTTGATAACATAAGCAGCGGAAGAAAAACAGAGTATACAACAAAAATCTCTTTTATTCATAATGAACTGAAGGTTACAAGGCTCTGAATAGCGCAACTTAATATGCCAACTGGCTACAACGCTCATGATCTCTCTAGCTCACAAAGGATTACATTGTTCCATACATTATGCCCCTTTATAGCCACCAAGTAGTCTTCGGCTGAACATCTCCATGTCGCAAGTCCGAACGCCTATGCGGTAGCTCCTCTTGAACGCCAAGGACTCCATGCCTCGGCACGTCCAAGCCAAGCTCCGCCCGAGCCAATCATAACCCGAACCTGCACACAAACTAGTAGGGGATTAGTGCTTTCGTCCTTGCTTCACACTGATGTGATGCCCCAGAACCAGAATACTGGAGAGCGGGGGCGTACATAGCCAGCTACGTATATTGAAATGAAATCCACCTCGCTATACGGTCACGGCTGTCTAGATATGAGAGTTTACTACAAGCCAACGGTCTCTTAAGGTCGAGCCTATTGTCTCAATCTCAAACAAATAATATAATTACAAGATGTTAGACCACCAAATATACAATAAAGGCGTCCCAAATATTACATATTCAGCTGATCATGAAGCTAGTCGTACAAAATGCGAGGACTAGCAAGAGTTAAGTCATGCATGATCAACCCTAGGATTTGTTAATCATGTTTACAGCCCGTAGGCAGACAGTAAGTAAATAAGCATCGAGCTAACAGGTGCTCGTCGGCTAAACGTCTCAAAAGAATAAATTTACAATGTAGTGGGTGAAACAAAATGGAAAACCCACTCGTAGCCCGGGTTCCTTCTAGTCGCCACCATCGGGCTGGAGGTTCGGTAGATCTTCGGGAGCTGCTCCGAAATCTGGCCACACAAAACCAGCTGGGTCAAACCCTAAAAAGAGCAAGTGCCACAAAGGAGGCCACGAAAATAAGAACAAAAGCCAGCATATCAGAACATAAGAAATAGAAGAAAAGTACAAGTAATAAAGAGTACAATAGGACAATAAACGACTAGGGACTGGGACCGTTCCGGGAGCCAGGTTACAACCCTTAAACCAAACAAGGACCGGGGTTGTAACCCTTCGCCTGAATAGCGCCTTGTCTTTACCCATTTATTGTTAAAGATAAGTAAAAAAACAATCATGATCAGGGGTACCAGGTACCGGGACTAGACGAGACTTAGACAAGGCTGGACTCCATCCATTCACAAACGGCCAAGCAATTTCTACGGCTTACTACTTAACTAACTAGGGTTATCACAAGCCTAGTTACTAGCAAGATGCAAATGAGAATTTTCAGTCCCAAGCCCTGCAGACTATCCAGTTATCCGTCCGCGGGTTGAGAGTATGGTTGGGTACATCGCCCAGGAGACGATATACCCTTAGGTGACTTAGAGGGTGCAACATATGACAATGTGCTGGAAATGTGCCCTACTCGTCGGCAGGCTACAAGTCCTTTTAAAGCGCCCAGATAACGAGATCGCCTGTGACTGGAAATCCTCCATGAACTATAGTTTGATCTAGTCATTAGCATTATCCATATTCAGTATGAATCCTTGACCGTGGTAACTAGGGAGTCACGTCCTAGACATGATACAAGACAAGACAAGTGGATTGCACAAAGTAGCAAGAATAAACACCCACGGAGTCAGAGTTGATTATACGAGTCAAGTTAGCCGTCGCAACAGCATCAAGTCAAGTCAAGTTACAAGTTACAAGTCAGGAGTGCGACGCCACGGCCCACTATCAAGTTATCAAGAAAGTACTAAATCATACTTCACAGAACTCACAAAAACCGTACTAGTCATAAGCAAAACACCTGAAAACCGTGCCAGGTCGTGTTGGGTCAAGACAGACGTGTTGTGTGAAACAAGATCTCAAAACCCTAATCCATAAAAGAGAAGCCAAGTCCAAGAAATAAAACCAAACTATCATAGACAAGTAGATTGCGCAAAGGGGGGGTCAGGTTGCGCAGGGGTTGCATTGCGCTAGAGCCAAGCGCGCTGGGTCGGGTTGCGCAGGGAACGAGCTATGCTAAGTCGGATTGCGTAGGAAATGGGCTGTACTGAGGATGGATTGTACGGGGGTTCGATTGTGCTGGATCCAAGCGCGCAGGGTCGGCTTGCGTAGGGTGAATTGTGTTGAGCCAAGCCGCGCTGGGTCGGGTTGCGCCGGGATCAGGTGGCGCTGGAGGATGCGCGGTTCACCAAAGGGCAAGCTGCGCTGGTCAGCCAGCGCTAAAGAACGCTGGCCGAAGAAGGCTGCACGTTCAGCCTTGCGCTAAAGAGCGCAGGACGAGAGGTCTTCTTCTCCAGCTTGGCTGAGAAGATGAACCAAGAACACCAAAAACTTCAAATCTCCATATCTTGGCCAAATCAAAACCAAATTTAGATTTTCAAAGTTCTAACTTGTGTAAAATTGAATTCTCTTCCACATGGAAGCCTCAAAACAAGGAAAAATCTAAGTTTAATAGATCAAAACCAAGAAAATCTGAAAATAGTTAAAACTTAGATCTAGAACAATGGAGACTCCAAATCACAAAATGCCAAGTTCTAATGTTGTTCTCCATGGCCTAATTTAGTTAATGGACAAATAAAATGTGGTGCTTATTTGGTGGCAAGGTGCACTTGCCTATGGTGTTGGTGGAGGAAGGAGGAAGAAGAAGATGGGGAAATTAATGGAAATTATGGAGGAGAGAGAAAGTTAGGTGGGGATTTAATGAGGGTGGTTGTGGTGGAATGAGGGTGGAGTATAGGTTAAAGTGTTTCATTGGTTTAAAATCAAACCAAGCCAAACCAACCAACTAAAACCGAGCCGAGCTGAAACCCAAAATACGAGAAAACCCAAAATTTCGCAAGTTAAACCGAAACACAATTACAGGCCATAATCTAAAAAAATAAAATACAGGTCCGAAATACGTATAAGCCTAAATTAAATACGTATTCCAAAATACGGGCATTACAACTCTATCCACCTTAAAAGAATTCCGTCCTCGAAATTTAAATCAAAATGCTTAGAGATGTAAGAGCCAGCTATACTATTCACAAATAAGCTAGACTAAGCAAACAACCAAACAATCATACATGCAAGCAAGGGATAGAAAGCATAAGGCATAAGGAAGACATTATACCTTACGAGTCAAGCAAGTCGGGATATCGCGATCGGATGTCGTCCTCACGCTCCCACGTTGACTCACCTAGAGAGTGATGACCCCAAGAAATACGGACTAAGCTAATAGTCTTGTTCTTGAGTATCTTCTCCCTCCGGTCCAATATAGACACGGGCCTCTCCTCATACGAAAGGTTGGTACCAACAACCAATTCCGAATGGTCTAAAATATGGCTCGGGTCCGGGATATACCGTCGTAATTGGAACACATGGAATACATCATGCACCTCACTTAGCGACGACGGAAGAGCGAGACGATAGGATACATCTCCTACTCGCTCCAGGATATCGAACGGCCCTATATACCTAGGAATAAGCTTTCCCCGTACGCCAAAGTGAATGACGCCGCGGTTAGACGAGATCCTAAGGAATACATGGTCGCCGATAGCAAACTCTAAGGGACGCCGATGGGCATCGGCCCAATGTCGCTGGCGATCTTGGGCAACTCGAAGACGATTCCTGACTTTTCTGACTACTACAACTGTCTGGGCAATCATTTCTGGACCGAGCATCTGCCTCTCTCTGGCATCGTCTCATGCTAACGGGGATCTGCACTTCCTGCCATACAGTACCTCGAACGGGGCCATCTGAATACTGGCCTGAAAACTATTATTATACGAGAACTCCACCAGGTGCAGGTGATCTTTCCATGAACCACCGAAGTCAAGTGTACAAGATCTCAATATATCTTCAAGAGTCTGGATTGTGCGCTCCGACTGGCCATCTGTCTGCAGATGATAAGCTGAGCTAAACTGAAGGTGAGTCCCCAAACTCTTCTGCAAGCTACGCCAAAAGTGTGATGTAAATCTTGAATCTCGGTCCGAGGTGATACTGACGGGCACTCCGTGAAGCCTGACAATCTGCCTGAGGTACATCTCTGCTAGCTGAGCCATAGACTGCCCAACTCTGAATGGAAGAAAATGAGCCACCTTCGTGAGCCTGTCAACTATAACCCAAATAGCATCTCCACCAGCTGAGGATCTAGGCAATCCAGTCACAAAATCCATGGTCACATGCTCCCACTTCCATTCTGGAATCGGCAAGGGCTGAAGAAGTCCAGCGGGCCTCTGATGTTCAGCTTTAACCTGCCGGCAAACCAAACACCGAAAGACAAACCGGGCTATCTCCTTCTTCATGCCATTCCACCAGAAATGCTGACGAATATCACGGTATATCTTCGTGCCACCGGGATGAATAGAATACTGTGAACTATGAGCTTCTGCCATGACCTCCTGTCTGATATCTCCATTGGGTACAAAAAGACGAGTACCATGCCGAAGTGTACCATCTTCATGAATGTACAACTCTGGCCTTCTCCCTGCTTCACATTCTGCTCTGAGTCGTTGAATCTTGGAATCTGTAGATTGTGCCATCCGAATCCTCTTAACTATGCTGGATTGAACCTGTAGACTGGCCATCAATGCCACGTTGGTAGGAAGAACCACTTCGATTCCTATCTTCTGAAGATCTGCCAATAATTCTGGTTGTGCCGTTAGGAAATAAACTTCGGCTCTCCGGCTCAACGCATCTGCTACAACGTTGGCCTTCCCTGGGTGATACTGCAAGTCCACATCGTAGTCCACCGGTAGCTCGAGCCATCTTCTCTGCCGCATATTAAAGTCCTTCTAGGTGAAAACATACTTCAGGCTCTTCTGATCGATAAATATCTCCACTCTGTCTTCGTACAAGTAGTGCCGCCAAAGTTTCAGTGCAAACACACTGCTGCCAGTTCTAAGTCATGGGTTGGGTAATTTTTCTCATGATTACGAAGTTGACGTGATGCATAAGATATTACCTTTCCATGCTGCATCAAGACACACCCCAATCCTCTGCCTGAAGCGTCGTAATAAACCGTGAATCCTCCGGTCCCATCTGGAAGTGTGAGAATGGAAGCCATTATCAAACCTCGCTTCAACTTCTCAAATGATTCTAGGCACTCTGCTGTCCAAGCAAACTGCACATCCTTGCGAGTCAACTGGGTCATCGGTGCTGAAATCCTTACAAAATCTGAAACGAATCGCCGGTAGTAGCCGGCCAATCCAAGAAAGCTGCGAACCTCTGCCGCTGAACTAGGTACTGGCCATGTCTCGATAGCCACAATCTTCTGGGGATCCACTTCCACTCCTCTTCGAGTAATGATGTGACCCAAGTACGAAATGCAATCGAGCCAGAACTCGCATTTACTAAACTTGGCGTACAACTGATGCTCTCTAAGCGTCTGAAGGACAATCCTGAGATGCTGCTCATGCTCTGCTTCGCTCTTGCTGTAGACCAGGATATCATCTAGGAACACGATCACGAACTGATCCAAGTAAGGCATGAAAATACGATTCATGAGGTCCATGAATACGGCTGGCGCATTGGTCGCTCCAAAGGGCATAACAAAGAACTCCCAATGCCCATACCTCGATCTAAATGCCGTCTTCGGGATGTCCTACTCTCTGACTCTGATCTGGTGGTACCTTGACCGTAAGTCTATCTTCGAGAACACTGAAGCCCCTCTGAGTTGATAAACAAGTCATCTATCCTCGGGAGAGGGTATCTGTTCTTGATTGTCACTGAGTTCAAGGTACGATAATCTACATATAACCTGGACGTACCATCCTTCTTTTTCACAAGAAGCATCGGGGCTCCCCAAGGCGATCCACTTGTACGAATGAATCCCTTGGTCCTTAATTCTTCAATCATCTTGTACAAAATCTCCAACTCTGAAGGCGCCATCCTGTAGACTCTCTCTGATACTGGTGCTGTCCCGGGGATCAAGTCTATAGTGAACTCGATCTCCCGCTCTGGCGGCATCCTTGGAAGTTCCTCTGGGAAGACATCTGGAAACTTTTCAACTATCCTTGGTAACTACACTGCTGCTACGGCGATCCGCAATACTGGGGAAGATGGTTCCACTGCGCCTCTGGAAAATAAAAACTCTGGCTCGCCTGGAATACTAAAGACAACCCTGCCAACATGGAAGTCTATCCTAGCATACTGGTTCCTCAACCAATCCATGCCTAAGACTACATCATAGTCTGCCATAGGGAATTTTATGAATCTAGCGGGGAACTCTCTACCGCTAACTACGATCCGACACGAGGAAAACACTCGATCTACCCCCACAAGACCATTACCAGTAAGTATATTGAGCCTTACTGATAATGACTCGGGCTCCAATCCTATCCGTGTCGCGAA
Source organism: Iris pallida (assembly GCA_029216955.1). NCBI lineage: Eukaryota > Viridiplantae > Streptophyta > Magnoliopsida > Asparagales > Iridaceae > Iris > Iris pallida. The sequence goes on along the minus strand of JANAVB010042218.1, from coordinate 3,906,976 downwards.
TCGTGCAGACATGAATGAATGCGATGCACCAGAATCAAATAATACCGATACTGGAAAGGAGTTGACGAGAATAGTACCTGCCACTACCTCACCTTGTGCAACTTCTTCTTTCATCGTCATCATCATTGCCTGACCTTGTCCTCTAGCTGCGGGTCCCCTCTGCTGGAAACCTCTCTGCCTGCTTTGCACTTGGGCTTGGGTGTACTGCTGCTGGTTCTGCTGATGAAATGCTTGGGCCTGAGGCAACAATGGCCTCGGGTACTGCTGCTGCTGCATAGGTGCTGGTCCCCTAACCGATGGACTGGTTAGGTTGGAAGAGGATGAACTACCCCTATTCGGGCAAGCTCCTATCTTGTGATCTGCCGCTCCACAAGCCAGGCACAATCCTTGTGCCCTACGATAATCTGCCACTACATGGCCTGGCTTCCCGCAATGAGAACATCCCATCGCGGAAGTCTGCTTCTGCTTCTGCTGCTGCGGGTACGTCGGGGTTGAATGCTGAACCGACGTTACTGAGGCCGCCCGCCTCGGAGTTCCAATGGTCAAACCTCTAGCTGTCGGGGTTGGAGCTGATGATTGGTACATCTGACTGTGGGACCGTTTCCTACCTCCGGTCCTATCCACGATCCTCTAGGAGGTGTACTCATGCCTCCTAGCTGCTTTCAAAATTGCATCGAACGTCTGGTGCTCAAACTGGTCAACCACCAACAAGATCTCCAAATGCAGCCCCTGCTGGAACCGCTGGGCCCTATCAAACTCGGTTGCCACCAAGGTGGGGGTAAACCTACTGAGTCTAGAAAACTCAGATGCATAACCGTCGACCGTTCTGCCTCCTTGATTCAAGTTGGTGAATCTCGTCTGTAGGTCGTACCGAGCTACAGCATCAAAATACTTCGCCTGAAATCTCTCTCTAAATAATGTCCAAGCAATGGGTGCCACTAATCCCATGGCTTGCGCCGCCCACCAACTGCGAGCTAAGTCCAGCAACTGTAGGCGTACCACCGCCACCTTCTCATTCTCAGGTGTCCTAGCTGCTTCCAGAATCACCTCGGTATCCTGAAGCCAAGCATCCGCGGCAATCACATCTTCGCTGCCGTCGAAGAATGGAGGGTTCAAGCGCTTGAAGCTGTTGGCCGCACTGTTCCCTGGATGACCGCCTCTAGTCAAAGCATCTGCCACTGCCTGGTGCAAGGCGTCTCCTCTACGGTCCTGGGAAGCTATCAAGGTCCGGATGAGACCTACCAAGGTGCCATCGTCAGGCTCTGCAGGCTGGACGGGCCGAACTAGGGGCTCTCCTCCGGAAGGTACAACTCTGGAGGCTACTCCAGAATACTGGACTTGATCTCCGGGTTGCTGCTGGTCTACGGAAAGTGCTCCACCTTGCTGATCGGCGGGGTCAGGTACAGTACCGCTGAAGAAGACGACACAGGGAAACAATAAGGAAGGACCATGACAGATCAACGATACAAGCACATGATCAGGGCAAGAATCCAGAGATACAGAGGATATGAATGGAGATCAAAAAGAGTACTGATTGAGACATCTATCCGGTAAACCCTCATATATCTTGAATGCCAAGACCTGCATGGGACACCACTTAAACCATGTGACGCCCCAGAACCAGAATACTGGAGAGCGAGGGCATATATAGCCAGCTACATATATTGAAATAAAATCCACCTCGCTATACGGTCACGGCTGTCTAGATATGAGGGTTTACTACAAGCCAATGGTCTCTTAAGGTCGAGCCTATTGTCTCAATCTAAAACAAATAATATAATTACAAGATGTTAGACCACCAAATATATAATAAAGGCATCCAAAATATTAGATATTCAGCTGATCATGAAGCTAGTCGTACAAAATACGTGGACTAGCAAGAGTTAAGTCATACATGATCAACCCTAGGATTTGTTAATCATGTTTACAGCCCGTAGGCAGACAGTAAGAAAATAAGCATCGAGCTAACAGGTGCTCGTCGGCTAAACGCCTCAAAAGAATAAATTTATAATGTAGTGGGTAAAACAAAATAGAAAACCCACTCGTAGTCCGGGTTCCTTCTAGTCGCCACCATCGGGCTGGAGGTTCGGTAGATCTTTGGGAGCTGCTCCAAAATCTGGCCACACAAAACCAGCTGGGTCAAATCCCAGAAAGAGCAAGTGCCACAAAGGAGGCCACGAAAATAAGAACAAAAGCCAGCATATCAGAACATAAGAAATAGAAAAAAAGTACAAGTCATAAAGAGTACAATAGGACAATAAACGACTAGGGACGGGGACCGTTCCGGGAGCCAGGTTACAACCCTTAAACCAAACAAGGACCGGGGTTGTAACCCTTCGTCTGAATAGCGCCTTGTCTTTACCCATTTATTGTTAAAGATAAGTAAAAAAAAATAATCATGATCAGGGGTACCAGTTACCGGGACTAGACGAGACTTAGACAAGGCTGGACTCCATCCATTCACAAACGGCCAAGCAATTTCTACGACTTACTACTTAACTAACTAGGGTTATCACAAGCCTAGTTACTAGCAAGATGCAAATGAGAATTTTCAGTCCCAAGCCCTGCAGACTATCCAGTTATCCTTCCGCGGGTTGAGAGTATGGTTGGGTACATCGCCCAGGAGACGATATACCCTTAGGTGACTTAGAGGGTGCAACACATGACAGTGTGCTGGAAATGTGCCCTACTCGTCGGCAGGCTACAAGCCCTTTTAAAGCGCCCAGATAACGAGATCGCCTGTGACTGGAAATCCTCCATGAACTATAGTTTGATCTAGTCATTAGCCTAATCCATATTCAGTGTGAATCCCTGACCGTGGTAACCAGGGAGTCACGTCCTAGACATGATGCAAGACAAGACAAGTGGATTGCACAAAGCAGCAAGAATGAACACCCACGGAGTCAGAGTAGATTATACGAGTCAAGTTAGCCGTCGCAACAGCATCAAGTCAAGTCAAGTTACAAGTTACAGGTTACAAGTCAGGAGTGCGCCGCCACGGGCCACTATCAAGTTATCCAGAAAGTACTAAATCATACTTCACAGAACTCACAAAAACCGTACTAGTCATAAGCAAAACACCTGAAAACCGTGCCAGGTCGTGTTGGGTCAAGACAGACGTGTTGTGTGAAACAAGATCTCAAAACCCCAATCCATAAAAGAGAAGCCAAGTCCAAGAAATAAAACCAAACTATCATAGACAAGTAGATTGCACAAAGGGAGGGGGGTCAGCTTGCGCAGGGGTTGGATTGCGCTAGAGCCAAGCGCGCTGGGTCGGGTTGCGCAGGGAACGAGCTGCGCTAAGTCAGATTACGCAGGAAACGGGCTGTGCTGAGGATGGATTACGCGGGGCTTCGATTGTGCTGGATCCAAGCGCGCTGGGTCGGCTTGTGCAGGGTAAATTGCGCTGAGCCAAGCCGCGCTGGGTCGGGTTGCGCCGGGATCAGGTGTCGTTGGAAGATGTGCGGTTCACTAAAGGGCAAGCTGCGCTGGTCAGCCAGCGCTAAAGAACGCTGGCCGAGGAAGGCTGTGCGTTCAGCCTTGCGCTAAAGAGCGCAAGCCGAGAGGTCTTCTTCTCCAGCTAGGCTGAGAAGATGAACCAAGAACACCAAAAACTTCAAATCTCCATATCTTGGCCAAATCAAAACCAAATTTAGATTTTCAAAGTTCTAACTTGTGTAAAATTGAATTCTCTTCCACATGGAAGCATCAAAACAAGGAAAAATCTAAGTTTAATGGATCAAAACCAAGAAAATCCAAAAATAGTTAAAACTTAGATCTAGAACAATGGAGACTCCAAATCACAAAATGCCAAGTTCTAATGTTGTTCTTCATAGCCTAATCTAGTAATGGACAAATAAAATGTGGTGCTTATTTGGTGGCAAGGTGCACTTGCCTATGGTGTTGGTGGAGGAAGGAGGAAGAAGAAGATGGGGAAATTAATAGAAATTATGGAGGAAAGAGAAAGTTAGGTAGGGATTTAATAAGGGTGGTTGTGGTGGAATGAGGGTGGCGTATAGGTTAACGTGTATCATTGGTTTAAAATCAAACCAAGCCAAACCAACCAACTAAAATTGAGCCGAGCCGAAACCCAAAATACGAGAAAATCTAAAATTCCGCAAGTTAAACAGAAACACAATTACAGGCCATAATTTGAGAAAATAAAATACAGGTCCAAAATACGTATAAACCTAAATTAAATACGTATTCCGAAATACGAACATTACAACTGATCAAGACCCGCTCGCACCCAAACCAAACACTTAATCATTTTAGTGAAACATGCATCTTAATTTATGCTCTTTCTATTTAGCCTTAGGATCAGTTTCATGGCAATATTTATGCATAGCAACTTTATCATGACGTGTCCACTATCGTGTTCCTGCAGCAGATACAGTTAGGCATAATATGAACGTAAACATAGTGTTCGTGCTCATCTCCGTCCCATTTTCCTTAGCCTGTACTGGTTAGAACTTACGTAAGAAACCATATAATTCACGCAACATTTCGACCATAAACTTAGACAATGCATAAGGGTCGCAGGCCCTACGCCTGCACCCAACTCTCATCTCAGCCCACCGGCCCTATCTATATGAAGGTCACGGTGTTTCGCACGTAATGGACTTGGCATCTCTTATGTGTAAGACTACAATCACTTCGATACGGGTTGCTAGCCCAATATTCGATGGATCCCAAACTTACGAATATCATAGCTTATCACAGCACTGGACGGTCGTAATCCGTCCGAATGATGTACACCATAAATACCACACATAATTCTCTCCTAGGCCGAACGGTCCCGGTGCTCCAGCGTAACCGTCCGAGGGAAGCCGCATCCGTGCACGGGCCATCCGAGTCCATTGACCATGCAATACGTACCATAGCATACACACACAACATTACAACCAAGTCCTCCGTTGTATAAACATAGTCTCGTTCCATAAACGGTTTCCCGTGCCATAAATATATTCGTGTCTCATAAACATAATCCACCATCCGTATGGGGAGCTCCATTGGCGTTATGCCCCAACACTTCCAAATTGATGCACGACGCCCAACGGCTTAGTTATCTCGTACTCATAATCAACGCGTTCCATTCATAAGTTATTCGCATAACCTAGTTCCGTAGTTACTTAGTCTTTTCGTAGCATAAGTGCCCGAGGGTACGCTCAGCACCGTAATCAATGTTCTACGCCTAGTGTTTAATGTTCTCGGAGTCGTGCACGTGATGCACATCTCTATATTTTCTTTTAATGTTCTACCATCATCGCCCTACCGCGACTCGTACACTTGATGCACGTCGTTTCAATTGTTCAATGTTCTACCTTAGTGTTCAATGCATACTTGGACCTTTCGTCGCCCGAGCCACGCTCGCTAACTCGATAACATCTTACGCATACCATAATACATTTTATTAGACGTGAAGGAATAGGGAGAGAGAGTCAAGAACCCGCCCACCTTAAGTCGATACGCCTTGCCGTGTCGCCGAGTTAAAGCGGCTCGCTTCCATAACTTGGTCGCATAGCTAACTCTCGGACTTAGCCATTCCGTTGAACTACTCGGTTGATTTGGCCAATCGCGCCCATGCCACGATTCGTAATCCAGCATAAAGGCATAGCCTGCACACCAGATCAACTAAAATCAGTACTTGCTCAAACGGGACTTATCCTTTGCATCGATTCGACTCATAGATTCCAATCGACTCAAAGCTTACCTTTGGCCAACGTCAGACTTGCATCGATTCGTATCGATACTTCAACGGGTCAACGAAACTCTTCGAGTCAATGACTCATCATAATGCACCGTACGGAGCGGGGCATTACAGTTTACAAGCGGCACTAGACCGAGTTTACAAGTTGCTCAAGCTCTCTCTCTCTGAAACATAAAAGACGTGCCAAGTGGCTTACAAGATGGAATAATTCATGGCGATGTTCCGATACATTATGTCCTGTATATGGTGCTTCAGCTCCTTGCAACCCCCCAAGGCTCCAGAGTTAGCTCCGCGCCTTAGCACGTTCGAGGGAAGCTCCGCACCTGCAGACGTCTCCTGCTCCCTACAAGCAATCTGTGGGGTTATCAGTAAATTATTATGCACTGGTGGGGAGGCTACATCGCCCATAATGCTATTATTACCAAACACATTCGATTTACTTTTGTGCACCGTCTATCATTTATTGTCTTTCTAATCTTTCCTTAGGGTCGATTTTATGGCATATTTCATAACCTATCTCGTGTTGCCGAATTCAAGTGTTTGTATGGAAATACATGTACGACTTATCCATACTTACCGTCCGGCCTTTCCTGTCCATAGTAAATTAAGTTAGTTAACAATTCATAAAAACTTTTAATGTTGAGTGCGTGTCCCTGCCTCAGGTCCTAGCGCGACGTAGGCGTGTTTTCTAACTCGATTTCACGAAGTACTCTTTATTCTTTGGTGTGTTACAATTCAAGCCTGTTCAGAAGGCACTTCATTTAGTTAACTTAGACTACTTTGTTTCAATGCAAGGACTTGCACGTGGATTACCACCAGCAACGTCCAATTAATCTATATGTACCAGTCGCTGGCATCACAAGCTATTTTGGACCCTTCCTGCCATGGTATTTCACAACTATTCAGAGCGTGCGGCTGGTACACGTTGATAGTATCTTGAAATACTCCTGCACATACGTCTCCTGGGTGGCCAAGCCCACACCCAGGCAGCCCGTAAGCCCCCTTGATTTCCGTCCGGGCCGGCTACGATCCTCCCTTTGATTGTGCTGCGAAAATCCCTTATATCTCCCACCTCTCGTATACGAGAGGATTGTCCACGACCATTTCGTATTATTTATCATTTTAACTTAACGGCTGTCTCCGAGCCGTAGGCTAACCCTTAGCCATAATGAGTTATCGACCAAGTTGGCGTCCGTGCAGCGTGGGTAGCGAGCTCCGTTGTACGTGCCCGTCTTACCTGTCGCTAACCATTCCTTTCTTTCTTATCTTTTATTCATTCTTTCTTTTCATTTGTCCGTTCGTTCATTGATTCATTTACGTATTCATTCATTCATTCATTCGTTGATCCATTTATTCATACATTACGCAACTCCTAGTATGGGAGTCGCCTGGGCGACCCATCGGTCCCGAAGTCTTTCAATGTTGCTATACTCTACTCGGAACGACTATGTCGATAGTCTTCCGTTTCATTGTTGTAAACCATTCATTGTTTCATTGTTGAACTCATAAGGAACTCAAAATGTAAGCTTGTGCCTTAGCACGAACGTGGAGCGCGGTACGAGAGTTCTCACATTTTCCATGTTCTTTTCCATATTCTACACACGCATACAAGATGGGATTATTCCCTTAGCTCGGTGCGTTGAGTCATTTATTAGCATGCGCGGTGTTATCGCCTAACGATTCTAGCAGTAGTGTCCGTATTATTATGTCTCTAGGCTAAGCAAAGACGGGTTCATCGGAGTCACCCACCTTAGCGATGTTCGCATCGGCCGAGAGATACTCCGAGCGCGCCTTTGAAAGTCTAAGTCTGGATTCCTCTTGACGGGCCAATATAAGCCTTGCATCGATTCTTCTTCAGGTCGATGCCAACTCTTCCGGTCGACGGCTCGTTCGAGTCGTTGCACTTGCCGTTTGAATCGGCGTTCCGCTAGGGCGGAGCGGGTCATTACATAATACACCACTCAAAGCAAGTCACGTCCTCGAGACTTCCTGAGTGTAGGTCATCCTACCATTCCTTAACTCGTGTCGTCGTGTTTCTTAGACAATTCTATCGAACGACTCTATCGTTCGATGGCATCGAACTATGCTCGATTATCCTTCCAAGTTTTATATTACATGCGTTTGGTAAATTTTATTGAATGACTGTCCATTCATTCATTTATTTGTTCATGTGCATCTCAACATCCACTTACAGCTGTATTCGAGTTCATCATATCGCTGCGTAGGGACTGTGCACATATTCAAGACGTCCTCTGAATACGTACATTTCAACCAGGCTTAGCGATTAACGATGTCGGACAAGCTACTCGTGATAGTTTTGATTTGTCGATCGTTTCACTAACTTCGATTTAAAACCGAACTCGCGTGCATCTCACTATCGTTTATCTTAATCCTCGAGATGATTCGATTCGTTTCTTAAGCGTTCTTGTTTACGAAATCAATACGATTTCTTCTTCTTAGCGGAGTCGACCAAGTCTTAAGTACTTTCTGTCCGATTCAAGACCAAGTATTGCACTATCATCGAGTATGTCTTCCTATCAATGATTCAATTCGTTATTCCAACTTTACTTGCGTATCATCCATTCTTATCATTCGCTTTGTTTGGGGCCAATCTCGTCGTCGTTCATGCACACTCCCTGTTCCCCGTCCTACTCTAAGTCTTGCTGCCCAAAGTCTATCGTTTGTCCAGACGATACTGTAAGGTCAATCGTACAAGTTCAATCACTCGGCATAGGGTCGTCCGCCTATCCGTTAGGCCATCTCACAGGGTCATAGTTACAAGTCAAGTCCGTGGCTTATCGTGCAAGGCCGCTGTACGAAGCTCGCCCTAAATCCTATGGTCAAACCATTTGTTCGTTTGTACGGGAGTTTCTACCCAAGTTCGTTTCACTCAAATTTTTAAACATCAAGCAACGTTCACCCTATTCGTATCAACACATTCTCCACTCCATGTTCGAGCTCGTTTAGGAAAGTCATCCTACGATAGGTTGTGCTCAATCAAATCCTTGACATGTTAATATCGTTTGTCCACAATAACAATTATCATAGTCTATCTCTTCAAGTATGTTTGATACAATCCACCTATCCATCCTATCCAATTCACGTAGTCGATCACAAGGTCGTCTAGCCTTGTAATATGTCATGCCCCGATCTCACGCAAGTCTGATTATCCACGGCGGACATGAATCACCACATCAACGTTCCCGCAGAATAATCGTCCTCATCGGGACGTAACTCTTGCGTTGAATCTAGACTTACTCATTTTCGATACGCGGATTGGGTCTAATCAATCCTCAAGTCTTCTTCGTCGTCCATCAAAAGCTCGATCAATCCTCCAATTCGCTTTCGCTTCAAACAACAAGTCGAAGCAATCAAAATTGCCATGTCAAGGTATTTCAAGTTCGACCATTCCCGTTGGACATGAATCACCATGCCAACGCTCATGCGAAATGATCATCCCAAATCCGACGTGACACATGTGCGAGGTTGGAGTTGTGCTCACGCAAGACAAGATCGTTGTCATTGTGGTTATCACCGAACAATCAAGTTACTTCCCTTCTTCATTCAAACGTTCATTTTTATCCAAATTCTCCAACATAGCATCCTTTGAAATAATAACTTCTAACACGATCATCATTTATCGAATCAGAGTACCCCCGAGTTATCGTACATCGATCTTTGATACGCCTCAATACCATCGATGATGTACATAACATGATGATCTTTCTTTTGTAACGAATTCCGAGTCGTATAACTTAATTCCTCAATTCACATTATCTCGTGCTAACTCTTCATTGAGCAACATCCATTCCAATTCCTTAGTCATTCTCGTATCTCCAACCCAACGTTTTCCATGCACGCTATCTTCCGATCGTGCTATCTTCGATCTCGCCCATCGGTATTTCACCTTAACTCAAGTTTCAATCCCTTCGACTAAATTCAAAATCGCATGCACGATCTTCTATGTTTCCTCGACCAAGACCTCCATTCGTTTCATCGTTTCGACTCTCTATTCAACGTTTCGAAATTCATACTACGCATTCTTAATTCATCCGAATAATATCTCGTTTGAGGCTCCCAAAGTTGCAACCAACTAAGCGTTACTCGTTCTATGGCTTTGTGCGATATAATCGCTTGCCGACATACTCGTTCTATCCGTAAATCCTTTAGTCTCGCTCGAACAATTTCTATGTCGTCCATACACCACACAGGGTTCGAGCTACTCGACTAGTCGTCGACACTCGCTCTTATTCTTCTTCGAACCTATCACATACACCACTCGGGGTCAAGTCATTCTTTAATTCCTCAAAAGATCATTCGATTCCTAATCGATGTCTTCAATCGTGCGTTCGCCCATTCCTCAAGGTCTAAGAACCATCTCCCATGCTCGCTTTAGCGTGGGTCAAATAGCATCTCTATCAACATACGTTCTAAGTCTCACTTATTCTCGTCCGAGCGATAGTCGGTCTCGTTCGCAAACTCGTTCGCACCAGAAGGTCTAGGTGCACGATACTCCGCACAACTTAGCCAAAAGACTGCGTGCATATCCATCCCGTTCGAACTATACTTCGGTCTCGCATACACGTTCGCTACTTTCAGCGTAAGGTTATTCAAGTACGCACTGCGTTTGCTAACTTTTAGCATGCGTTCCTTCCAACTCGAGTCCGTCGTAGTTTGGCACAAAGGCCTTTGCCTATCGATCCCGTTCAACCGAGTACTCGTACGAGCTTTTGAAAGTATTAGACTTATTGTATGGAATATCACAAGGTACCACGAAAGAGAGCGTACACTTCTTTTGTTTCAAAACGAGCTTTCAACACTGAGACAATCGAAATGAAGTCCAAGGACGTAAAGCTGTGCTATGATACCAATCTGTCATGCCCCGCTCCCGTAGGAGCGATCGTCCTCACTAAGACGTGATGCCGCATGGGCCTAGGTTGCACCCGTGCAAGGCTAAGTCTAGAAACGGCCGATTAGAGCTAGGCCACAGAGTCGCACAGAGTGTCCCCATTTGCAGCAGAAAGTAAATGAACACAAGTTGAAGCAAATTCAAACTCTTTATTGATTTCCAAGAAGTTTACAAGCGGCGCTAGGCCGAGTTTACAAGTCGCTCAAGCTCTCTCTCTCTCTGAAACATAAAAGGCGTGCCAAGTGGCTTACAAGATGGAATAATTCATGACGATGTTCTGATACATTATGTCCTATATATGGTGCTTCAGCTCCTTGTAATGCCCCAAGGCTCCAGATTTAGCTCCGTGCCTTAGCACATTCGAGGGAAGCTCCGCACCTGCTGACGTCTCCTGCTCCCTGCAAGCAATCTGTAGGGTTATCAGTACATTATTATGCACTAGTGGGGAGGCTAGCTCGCCCACAATACTATCATTACCAAATACGTTCGATTTACTTTTGTGCACCGTCTATCATTTATTGTCTTTCTAATCTTTCCTTAGGGTCGGTTTTATGGCATATTTCATAACCTATCTCGTGTTGCCAAATTCAAGTTTTTGCATGGAAATACATGCACGACTTATCCATACTTATTGTCCAGCCTTCCCTGTCTAAAGTAAATCAAGTTAGTCAACAATTCATAAAAACTTTCAATGTCGAGTGCGTGTTCCTGCCTCAGGTCCTAGCGCGACGTACGCGTGTTTTCTAACTCGATCTCACGAAGTACTATTTATCCTTTGGTGTGTTACATTTTAAGCCTGTTCAGAAGGCACTTTATTTATTTAACTTAGACTACTTTGTTTCAATGCAAGGACTTGTACGTGGATTGCCACCAGCAACGTCCACTTAATCTATATGCACCGGTCGCTGGCATCACAAGCCATTTTGGACCCTTCCTGCCATGGTATTTTGCAACTATTCAGAGCGTGTGGCTGGTACACGTTGATAGTGTCTTGAAATACTCCTGCACTTACGTCTCCTGGGTGGCCAAGCCCATACCCAGGCAGCCCGTAAGCCCCCTTGATTTCCGTCCGGGCCGGCTACGATCCTCCCTTTGATCGTGCCGCGGAAATCCCTTATATCTTCCACCTCCCGTATACGAGGGAATTGTCCACGACCATTTCGTATTGTTTGTTATTTTAACTTAACGGCTGTCTCCGAGCCGTAGGCTAACCCTTAGCCATAATGCGTTATCGACCAGGTTGGCGTCCGTGCAGCACGGACAGCGAGCCCCGTTGCACGTGCCCGTCATACCTGTCGCTAACCATTCCTTTCTTTCTTATCTTTTATTCATTCATTCTTTTTTTTCTTTTCACTTGTCCGTTCGTTTATTGATTCATTCACGTATTCATTCATTCATTCATTCATTCGTTGATTCATTCATTCACACATTACGTAACTCCCAGTGCGGGAGTCGCCTGGGCGACCCATCGGTCCTGAAGTCTTTCAATGTTGCTATACTCTACTCGGAACGACTATGTCGATAGTCTTCCATTTCATTGTTGTAAACCATTCATTGTTTCATTGTTGAACGCATAAGAAACTCAAAATGTAATCTTGTGCCTTAGCACTAGCGTGGAGCGCGGTGCGAGAGTTCTCACCTTTTTCATGTTCTTTTCCATATTCTATACAAGCATACAAGATGGAATTATTCCCTTAGCTAGGTGCGTTGAGTCATTTATTAGCATGCACGGTGTTATTTTCTAACGATTCTAGCAATAGTGTCCGTATTATTATGTGTCTAGGCTAAGCAAAGACGGGTTCATCGAAGCCACCCACCTTAGCGATGTTTGCATCGGCCGAGCGATCACTACAAAAAAAGAGGCCTTTTGTGACGACACTATTAGATACGCACATTTAAAAAGTCCTAAAACATGAATATTTGGGACGATTATTTACTTTGTAATAAAAGAAAATATTATTTTGGACGGATTTGTAAATGGACTAGTTCATTTGAAACTACGAAATTATTTCGGCCCAAAATAGTCTGGACGGAAAAGAACAATAATATGCGGCCAAAATTTTGCTAACCTCTCATTTTGGTTTGTTCTTTAGATCCTCATCCAAGGGTTCATATCAAATACCTAATATATCTCCTCTTTTAAACAAGTAGCCATACTAAACCTTGCCTATCATTTTTTTCCTCAAGCTCAAGAAAAATTCATCCCTAATCCTAATCTATTTCTCCCTCTCCCCCATAAATCTCCATAACAAAAGCCCTAACCCTAAGCTTCATTTACTCTTCATCCTAAGTTCCAACCCCCTTTCACTACTCATCTTCCTCCTCCAGATCTGGTTCTGGGGGTCTAAAAGGAGGCTAGGGGATTGGAAGAGGCGAGGATGGCAGGAAGGAGACGAGGCTGGTCTACAAGATGTTGTTCATATGGAAGGAGGTAACGTTGACACACCTGGCGGCGAAGAGAAAGGGGATGAAGGAGGACGACGACCCGTTGAAAGGGCATAAGAGAAGTTCTTGTTAGGGTTTGGCAAGGGAAGAAAAAAAGGGTTATTTTGAAGGTGATCGAGATCGGGCATCGCCAATTCATGTCAGTCCGGTACACTCCTTTGTAATTTGTATCAGTGAGTACGCTTTTTTATTTCTTTTGTGTTAGAAGATAATTCCCTCTTTCCAATTTTAGTTTTTAGAGCATTCGTTATCTATGTACATGATTAGGGGTTTATGGAGTAGCTGGCATTAAAAATATATTCTAATTAAAAATCATGGCTTAGTTCTAAAAATTAGAACTGTTCTAAATATTTTTGAGAATGAAAAATGATAGTGCTTCAACACAAGTAGAACTATTTGTCAAACCATTCAATTTAAAAGTTGTTTAATTCAAAACAACTCATACTTTGCTATAGTTGAAGAAGTCAAACATCCAAGTCATTGTTTTAGAAGATTGACAAACCCTTCCAAGATCTTTAGCAGATAAGATAATGAATTTTATACAACCTTATGTAGACTTCACTGAATATGACAATTCGGGTAAGTTGTAATCAAGATCTTAGGTCAGTTGTTGACTAAAATCTTAAATATTTAGATGATCGAGATACATGTTTCAATATATTAATTTACCTTATTGGCCCAAATTGTTATAATAAATACTGGATACAAGTCATAAATATCAGATTTATTAACTATGATAATGAAATAACCTGTCATTTAAGAAAATGTTTAGTTTTATTAGTATTGCTACTAGATTTGAAATATTGGATACACTACTCTCATCTTCCTCTAAAAATAGAGAATATTAGAAATTAACTAATCCTATCATCACAGTATTTATGTAAACTTTTGATTTTTATTCCTGCGGCATATGAGTCAATTTTGGAAGCCTCAACTAGAACTGGATTATGATGTTAGAATTTATCAAAAAATTCAAATTAGGACGCTTGTGTGCGTTACTAATATGAATTTTGTAGTTTCTACTTTATTCAATCTATAAGACATGATCATATAGACAAACATGTTGTATATGCCTACTCAACTTTGCAATGTGCTTAAAAAGACGCACCAAATGTCTCCACTAAACACACTGGTTGTAGAGTAGCACACTTTCACAAAGAAAAGAAATGTTACAATGTAACAAATATTAGGCCTGTCACTTGACCAGAGGGTCAGCAAGCACAAAATCTTTAGTTCAGATTAGTCTAGGCTCAAAAAAAATTAGAAGAGGGATGTGTCCATTGTAATATAAAGATTCTTATGAACCCTGATAGGGAAATGGACATAAAAAAACTTTATTGACAAAAATTCTATGGAGTTGCATGCAAGTACCCCCCCTCCAATATTTTTGTGATTTGGGCCTGTGTGATATTGCATATGCTTATTGGGACAACCAACCAAACTGCACAGACTTAATGAGATTTCTTTATCACAGATTTAATCATATAATCAAAGGGTTTACACCATCTAATTATACACTTTGGACATTACATTCATTTGATGAAATGTCTACGTAGTTTCGGCTCCTTCCATGGTTATGCTTTGTCATGTTAGAGTGAAGGAACAAACAATAACTACTACCAACGAACTGCCAATAGATGTATAATGATGGAATTCCTATTCATGATAACCATATCCGTTAACTATGTTATCATATATTTTTCAGGAGCTTCCAATAGATTTATCTCCAATTTTGAACTAAAAATAAAATTAAAAATAAAAAGTAATTCTACTTTTTGCAAATTTCTAAATATATTTACGAACTGCCATAAGTCTTTAGCAATTTTCATAAATCAGTCATGGCAGTAGAGAAGCATAACAAGGCGACGACGGATGATGTAGAACACATCTTGATTTTTGCATAAATGTCATTTGCCATCAGTTTCAAGTTTCTATAACATTTACCATAGCAAAGGGTCTAACAACTTATAATGTTGGTAATAGAACTTGTTGAAAAATGAAAACTTATAACATGCAAAAAAAAAAAGTTTTCTCGATGATAATATTACTTCTATAAATTCCAGTATGAGTAATAATCAACAGTATTACTTTTATAAATGCTAGTATGAGTAATATACGGAACATAATGTTTATATTGCTATATATTACAATATTTTACTACTTCATGACGGCCTTCATGTATGCTTTGAGCCCAAGAATAGCATGTGCATAGACATACACATTTAAAGCTTTCTTATTTAAGATTATAGTCACAAATTTGAGCCTTCAATAGCTTAATTATCCTATTATAATTATAGGTAATATATTAAAAAAATTAGGTGCTCGATGTATCAGTGTATTATGAATTATATAGTTGCAGGAATTATAATATCTCTTTAGAAGTTCCAAACTGCAGTATCTCTAGGACAACAGACTTATGTAAACATTGTAGTATATATGGTCATGGTATTCTCATATGCACTGCCAAAAATTGTATACATAAGTTTGTTTAGTTTATGTCTAAACATTGTACACATCGGGTCATGGTATTCTTATATGAGTTGCCATTTATATTTATATATATATATATATATATATATATATATATATATATATATATATATATATATATGGCCTTTTGTTAACTGATTATTTTTTACTCATATTTGCAGGACTTTCAAAAGAGTTTTGAGCTGATTTTTACAAATGATGGGAGATGTCGCTTAATGAGAAAGCATTTTCGGTTTACTTTGGGTTTGTTTTGTAAATGATGGTAGATGCTGCTTAATAATGTAAAGCATTTTAGATTTATTTTGTAAATGATGGTAGGTGAACGCTTAATGATGTAAAGCATTTTGAGTTCATGTTATAAATGATTGGAGGATGCTCAATGATGTAAAGCACTTTGGTTTCCATTAATTTGTAAACGATTGGATATTACATTTAATGATGTTTGATAAATACCTTTTTTTGTTAATGTACTTTAGAGTTTACAATATGCATTTGATCTTAAATAGTTAGTTATATATGGTTTTTGTCATATTTGTATTTTAGTTGTACATTTTACAGGAAGAACATGGGAACAATGAGTTTATAATAAATGTGACAGTTGTTTTAAAGTTTTGGGACGGATTTATAATTGTCCTAAAAGAGAATTGTATTCTTTTGTGACTATTCTCCTAAATTATTAGGACAATTTTAATCCGTCATTTAACAACATTTAGGACGGTAATATTCGTCCTTTAAGTTTTTGCCACGCCACCCTAATAGCACTGTTTAAATCCATCCCAACTACCGTCCCAAATAATATTTGGGATGATATAGGCTCTTTTTAAAACAGTTTTTGGTTGTCCCAAAAGGTCACTTTTTTTGTTGTGGATACTCCGAGCGCGCCTTTGAAAGTCTAAGTCTGGATTCCTCTTGACGGGCCAATTTAAGCCTTGCATCGATTCTTCATCAGGTCGATGCCAACTCTTCGGGTCGACGGCTCGTTCGAGTCGTTGCACTTGCCGTTTGAATCGACGTTTCGCTAGGGCGGAGCGGGTCATTACAGAACTTGATGTCACACCTATAACTTATTTGTTGGAGGCTGACCCGTCACTGAGGGCGATGAATTTTTTAGCCTGTTTTGGTTTAAACCTAACAGTCTTCAATCACTCGAGCGGTGGGCCATCTCTTTCCTCTGAAGAGTACGGCGATGCGGGAAGATTTTTTAATCTGATGCGTTGTTCGGGGATCCGTAACATGCAAGAATTGGACGCTGCTCTTCTTCAGACCAATGAGGAGGAGAAAAAGAAATAATGTTTAAGTGTGCCAGCTTTTATTTTCTTTTCCTATGTCCTTGTCTGTAGGGGTCCACCCATCTTTATGAAATAAAATTTATAATTTCTGATACATTGTGTGGCTGTGATTTCAAATGGCGCATGTAGATGTGTTCCTTTGGCTAATTCAATGCTTACTGTTTCACTGAGAGACACATAGCAGCCATCACATGATTTTAAGCGGCTATTGTTAAGTTCTTTCCCAAAATAGGCTCCTAGAATGATACGTCCGTTTTCATCTTCAACACTTTAAGGATGGCCAAAACGTAAGAGACATTCATACTTTCTCAAAACAGATGACTTCTCACAAGGTCCCACTATCCAGCAAAAATTCATCATCCGCAAGTTCACTTGCGCTACTTCATCCTGATGCTATTCTTTTGCACGCTACGCCTTCGAAAGTTGGTAAGTTCCAACAGAGAATCAATGGTTTTCACACATGAGTGTTTTATTTTTGTGCCACTTTTGAAGATAGGTGTTAATCTGTAGAAATGATGCGTATGTTGTGGATGCGCGCTTGAAACTCTGAGAAGAAGTGCGCACTACAATCAGTGTCTGACTTCGGTCAGAGGCGCAAACTGTTGATATGCGCCTGTTGATCGGTCAGAGGCACAAACTGTTGATATGCGCCTGTTGATCAGTCAGAGGCGCATACTGTTGATATGCAATTGTTGATCAGTCAGAGGCGCAAAATATTGATATGCACCTGTTGATCAGTCAGAGGCACAAACTGTTGATATGCGCCTGTTGATCGGCGCACACTGTTGATATGCTCCTGTTGATCAAAAGTGCGCAATTTAAATAGATTTTTGCTAAATCTTCTTTCTTTGTTGATGTTTGCAGAAATTTGGTTGGTAAGCTTCTTTAGGACTGACATTGGCGATTTGGATGCTGTAGAGGGCATTCTTTTGACACTCACAATAGACAGCTCATGTGATTCTGACACTCAAATCAGATAGCTCAGGACTCTCTGTATTCAAGAAGGGTCTTCCTCAGATGGTAGGAAGAGCCTTTATACATGAGAGTTGGATGGTGGAGAGACAGAATTTGGAATCGTATCACAAGGGTGATCTCATTCCTAGTTCCCCTGGTGGGTTATCTTTTCTCCACCAGTTGTATTGACAGCAGCTTATCTTTAAGCTGCTGTACTATGTGGTTCTCCTCTCGTCTTTCTGAGAGAGAAGACCAGAGTTGATTCCATTGTCTGGCTCGTTGCTTCAGGTCGAGACGACAAGGAACATGCATCAATAAGAAGATCCAAAGATGTAATAGACCTTCATTATCAAATGGAAAGATCCAAAGATGTAATAGACCTTCATTTGTTATATTTAGAATAAAAATCCGAGATGTAATAGATTTCCATCAAGATGTATCTATGTTTTTTAAAGAAGAAATAAAGAATGATTTTCTCTTCTTCTTTATTTTATAGTTTGATTTTGATGTGCTGATATGGAAAACAGAATCCAGAGAAAATGTGGATGTGACATGTTGCTGATGTAAGTATTTAGAATTCAGGGGTGTAAGGGACGTGAATTCTCGTTATGATAAGTGAATGAACAGTCACTTCGATTTTCGAGGAAGAGACATTAAATGAATGAGTAGTCATTTCAACTCTCGAGGAAGAGAATAAATGAATGATCAATCACGTCGGTTCTCGAAGAAGGGACAATGAATGGTCAGTTATAAATGAATGAACAATTATAAATGAACGAACAGTTGTGCTTCTTTCCAAAAATTACATCAGTCCTCGAGATTGACTATCTAATTGTTCTGTCTATAAATAGAACAAAACTTTCGTAGATATTGTCAATTTCTTTCCTTTCTGTAGTGTCCTGTCCCGCGAAGTCAATCGGAGGAATCGAACCGCCGATGGCGTTCAGACTTGGCCTTACAACGACGACTCGAAGACATCGCTCAGGTGGGGTAGTTTCGGTGAACTTGCCTCATCTTTGTCTTCACATAATAAATTGCGTATTTTCAACTTGTACAAGTAGGCTTAATAATAAAAGAAACGAATCCACATAGCTAAAGGGAAATTATCCCGACGGATCGAATCGAGTTTAGAACATGGAAAACGTCCCACGGTCTGATTAGAGTTGGTGCTCAGCGTGCTTTGAAAATGACACTCGATCCTTCGTCCCGCGGCTTGGGAGAAAAAAAAGTTGGTATTCGACACAAACGAGGAGTTAGCCTAAGTCATAGGCGTCGCCCGCGTAAATGCTCGATAAAGCATGCACGTTTCCACTGCACAAGGCTTGGCATAGCCTTGGCTCGTCCCTCGGGTTAAGTTGTAGGCTTGAGTTAGTTAGGCAAAGTTATGCCGATCGACCTAAGTCATTTCAAGTGCCGTCCCATTCTTTCTGCGGTTGTCAAGTCAAATAGTCCCACGATCTCAAGGGCCGTCATGTAACATATGACTTGGGTGATAGCATCACATAGGACGTAAGTCAGTTAAAGACACGAGCCACGGTTGGCACGATGTAAAGTTAGCCACGGTCTATGGCACTTAAGGTGCACGTTTTATTCAAGTTAAGTTGGAAGGCTATGTAGTAGTCGTTCCCTCGAGTTCAAAGAAGTATACGAAGCGGTCCCGCGGTTGGAAGTCTCGCGTTCCTATCCACGTTAAGAAGTTCGAGGCGGTCCCTCGGTTGGGAGTCTCACGTTCCTATCCACGTTGAGAAGTTCGAGGCGGTCCCTCGGTTAGGAGTTTCGCGGTCCCGAGGCACGTTATGCCAAGTGTGATTCAGAGCACGAGTTGCTAAGTATAGTTCCAGTCGTACCAACAAATTAGGCCATGCATTTACGTGAGTCTAGATGTCTCGTAGGTGCGTGGTCATTGGACACCTTGTCGATAAGGATTTCTGCCTAGACTTGTTATATGCCGAGGCACCGAGCCCAGTCATCCTAGGGGGTAGACGTTATAGCAGCACATGCTTTTATTGCATGGGTAGTCAGGGGCTTTCAACGGGGCTCGCTACCTGTACTGAAGGACCCGCCGCCTACCCGAGCTATGTCCGCGATGGCTTGTCATGCCAGTGGCCTTTCATATAGATAATTGGCGTGCTACGCGACGAATCCGCATGCACGGTGTCGATCGTAACAAACGAAGCATAAGTACGGTATACGATGTGTTATGAAATGTGTGCTCGGTTGCACCCAAAGTGTTATAAAGCCTACGATTCGGCTATACATAAAGACACGTGCTTCGGCATGAGATACAACGTCGTGATTGAGTTCTCATCACCGTTTCCACAAGTTGGGTTATACGTTGCGAGTTAAGTCGAGAAGGGCCGTAGGGCAAGTTCGGTTAAGTCATGTTAAGTTTCTGGGCACGACCTCGAGATGTGAGGCATGGTCGTGTTGTCACAACACGAGTATAGGCAAGACTAAGCGAGGAGACACTGCCTCGGTGATACGATAGCACGAATCGAATTCATTGCACAACCGAGTCATTACGTCCCAGAGTATGGCATGAAAGGCAAGCACGAGGCAATAATTTGACGTTATTGGAACAAGAAGGTCTAGCGGTAAAGTATGAGTACACTATTAGTGCAAGGCACGGTAACGGTCTAAAAGACACAAAATAGACCAAGGCGTCGATCCTAAAATCGATCCTAAGGCAAGACTAGAAAGACAATCGTAAAAGGGGCTTGTATCGCACAA
This sequence comes from Iris pallida, assembly GCA_029216955.1. Classification (NCBI taxonomy): domain Eukaryota; kingdom Viridiplantae; phylum Streptophyta; class Magnoliopsida; order Asparagales; family Iridaceae; genus Iris; species Iris pallida. Next base: position 3,886,449 of record JANAVB010042218.1, on the reverse strand, counting down.
AGTAAAATATGTAGGAACCCTAGAGGGGGGTGAATAGGGTCAAGCTAACTAATCAAGCACTTAGCATAAGCTAATGGGCAATTTAAAAATATAAGTGCAAGAGAAGAAGCAATAACAATACCGACACACGATATATCCTGGTATCCTCCCAAGAGGCACTCCAGTCCCGGAACTCTCTCTGGCTTTAATCCACTATTTGAGCAAATAGTTACACACGAGTTTGGATCCGAAGAACTCGGCAACTTCAACACGAGTTTGGATCCGATGAACTCGCCAACTTCAACCGAGAGTTTGGATACGAAGACTCTCCAACTTCAACCGAGAGTTTGGATACGAAGACTCTCCAACTTCAACCTTTCACAATAGGTTTTGATCTCCTTATACAATAAGATGAAGATCTCACTTTTCAACTCAATAACTCTAACACAATTTGTGGATAGCAAATGAAAGCTTTGTAGAGTTGTTTGTGGATAGGCTTTGGTGGTTTAGAAATTTTTAGGCTCAAAGCATCAACCTTGAATGAAGGGGTTCAAGGCTATTTATAACCAAAGCATTGAAAAGAGCTCAAGGCAACTTTTCAGTCCACGAACCGGCATACCGCCGGTATGATCCGACATACCGACGGTATACCGGTCTGGGATTGCAACGGCTAGAAATATAGCCGTTGGGATCATTTAATGCTGAAAATCCGACCGTTGGAATTTCAACGTTACTGAATCGGTATACCGTCGGTATGATCCGGTATACCGTCGGCATGCCGATTTTGTGGACAGAAACTTTCTGTGAACAAAATCGGTATACCGTCGGTATGCACCGGTATACCGTCGGTATGCCGGTTTTCAGCCAAAAATGATCCTGGGCTAGTTTCTGCCCTAGCTTTCGATTTTGCCATCCATTTCTTGTGTTTACAATAATTCCTAAGACTCATTACAGACTCCAGATAAACTTAGGCATGTGCAGGCTTCTTCAGAGTCTTGGAATGATGATGGCATGGCTTGGCTTCTTCCTTTGATAGGTGCTGGCTTTTTCCCTTGGCGGCAGCTGTCCATAGATATCCAGTTTGCGAAAACTGAATACCTTTCGGGGGCTTTGCCCCCGAACCCCCGACGAGGGGTGCTGCCCCCTCGACCCCCGTCCGCTGACCGGGCAGCGGAACCCCCGAGTGCGTGGCTCCGGAGATGTCGTTGGGTGGTTCAGAGAAATCTTGTGGGATCCGTCGTCTTTGGCCCACCATGATTTCTTCATTGCATATGTCCACATTGATCTTGCTTATTGTTTTTCTGCATGTACATGTTAGACGAACAAAGCAATATACATGTAGCAAGTATGATAAGATAAAAGCTCATTAGGACTATACGAAGTTTAAGTATCAATGCTATAGTGATAGCATAAATATTAGTGATATCATAATGATTAAACTTAATTGAATGACCACAATTAAAAACTTAGTTTTGATTTTGGCAACCCGATTAAATTTAAGATAGAAAAGCTCATATCACTAATATGTAAATCAATAGGCACATATCACCAAAGGTATAAGTATAAGTAGAAATGCTTTTAGCGATAGTATGAAGATTAGTGATAATGAAGTGCTAAACTTAACATATTAACCATATTCAAAAACATGATACAATCATTGGGCTAACAATCTCCCCCTTTTTGATTATGGCAAATCGGTTAAGTTTAGTGTGGATGCAATAGATGCATGTATCACTAATATACAAAAGACATAAGCAATATCACTAAAAGCACACTACTTAGATTACTTATAAAAGCATACTTAAACTTACTTCTCCCCCGTTGACATGATCAAAAATAGGCTCCCCCGTACTAAGAGATAAAATGAAATCAATCTCAAGCATAGAAATCAGAGCATGGGGAACTTATAGACAATCATGATCAAGATATACTAATGAAAAACAATGGAAGAAGTGTGTAAAGACAAGTGTATAAAACTACATACCAAATGTAGAGTACTAAATAGAAAATTGCTTGTCAAAACACAATATGGTTGGTAAAACTAAAAGTATTTGAACAAGAAATAAGTAGTTTACCAACTTGAAATCCAAGGAATAAATCCAAAACATAATAGGATATGAAATATTGCTCCAGTTTTGGAAGAGGACTATGAAATAAAGGATTTCAAACAAAAGCCATGAGGAATAGATAATTGCAACTAATAGATACCAATTGAGATATGAAATTAAATAAACTTGATACCTATTGAAAAGATGTAAACTTAAAACTTTGATAAAAAAAAAACCCATTAATAATCATAATTGTCCACAAATATGTAGTGGAACAAAATAAAAGAATGATCAATGTAAAATATTGCAATTGATATAAAATAATCTCATTATTTGCAAAATCTATATGCTTATCCAAGTTCATGCATTTGAACTCAATTACCTTATCATGCTATATGAATACCCTTTAGATAAACATGAAGGTAAAGGAGAAAAAATACTTGAGAAAGAGAAATTCAGTCGACTTGAATGCTCCCCCTCAAGGTACTACCAAAGTAGATAAAAATCATGAATTTTGGATAAATTCTCAACAAGGAAAGCTAAATCAATTAAGCATGAAAGAAAAGCCAAATCAACGAAAGCATAATATTCATCAAGATAAGATCTGAAAGTTAATATTAGCAAGATGACATATTCAAACCATATGAAAGAGAGAGATAAAATAATAAGGACAATTACATACACTCTCATAAACCCTTCAAAATAAAAATATCATGACCTCAATCAATAAGATATAAAAAAGAAGAAGGTATGGGTCCATGATGAACTAGGTATACGACATATTTAAGGGTATAAATGAATTGAATCAATTAATTTGCTCCCCCTCAAAATATGCGTAACTAGTTCCAAAGCACTTATAGCATAACATAGATAACTACAAGATCTAGGGGTAAATCAACTATGGATTTCTCCCCCTTGCTCGATGCATATAAGGCTACAATATCGTCAAAAGACGAATAATATCATCTTTAGTCAATAAGAGATATCCAATTAAAACTTACTAAAGATGAGAATTCAAAAGAAAAATCCAATATAGCACATGTAATCAAAAGATGTCATCATGAAAAAGAATAATGACAGTTAAATCAATCATGATGAGAGTCAAAAAATAGCTCAAAAATAAAAATAAAAATAAAACTCAAATATTATGTCCATGATTATCTAATCAAGAAAGAATCAACCAATTTATTACTTTGCATGGACTAGGTATGTTTTATCACATATGTACCCATCGCCCCCGAACCCCCGACGAGGGGCGCTGCCCCCTCGACCCCCGTCCGCTGACCGGGCAGCGGAACCCCCGAGTGCGTGGCTCCGACGATGTCGTTGGGTGGTTCAGAGAAATCTTGTAGGATCCGTCGTCTTTGGCCCACCATGATTTCTTCATTGCATATGTCCACATTGATCTTGCTTATTGCTTTTCTGCATGTACATGTTAGACGAACAAAGCAATATACATGTAGCAAGTATGATAAGATAAAAGCTCATTAGGACTATGCGAAGTTTAAGTATCAATGCTATAGTGATAGCATAAATATTAGTGATATCATAATGATTAAACTTAATTGAATGACCACAATCAAAAACTTAGTTTTGATTTTGGCAACCCGATTAAATTTAAGATAGAAAAGCTCATATCACTAATATGTAAACCAATAGGCACATATCACCAAAGGTATAAGTATAAGTAGAAATGCTTTTAGCGATAGCATGAAGATTAGTGATAATGAAGTGCTAAACTTAACATATTAACCATATTCAAAAACATGATACAATCATTGGGCTAACAAAATAAACGTGTTAGTTTTGTATAGGTGGGCGAGAAGCTCACTCCACCAGTACAGTTGAGTACTGACACCCACACAGTGTTTATGTGCAGGCACAGGTAGAAGCTCGTGGCGCGGAGCTCGCTTGGATGCGTCGAGGCACGAAGTTCCATGGCGATTCGAAGCGTGCGGCCGTATGGAATCGAAGACTTATACGGGACATAATGTATGGACATCGCCTATCCGAAGCATCCGTCGGCTCGAGACAAGTAATCGAGAGATGAGAGAGAGCAGAGTGATTTATAATATGAGATGAGTGAATTTGAGTGATTGTAATCTCGGCCTTGCGCCCCCAATGTAACCGTTGTTTCGATATCAATAAAGAGCTTCTTTTGAATGACTTGTGTTTTGTTCTTAACTTCCGCTGCTAGTATTCAATGTCTCTGTTTGGAACTTCTGTGCGACGACCCTTTCGCAGCCGTTGGAATCGGCCGTTATGGAATCCGCCTTGCACGAGCACAATCAAGGCTCGTGCGGCATCACGCCTTAGCGAGGACGATCGCTCCTACGGGAGCGGGGCGTGACATAATGGTATCAGAGCACGGCTTTACGTCCTTAGACTATCGATTGAATTCTTTAACTCTGATGTTTCCGCGAACTCTGAATGTTGCTTCCGCAAAGTTGATATCGTTGGTGCGCTCTCTCTCGATTGTCCCACGGGATGTCCATACAATAAGCCTAATAATTTCAAAAGCTCGTACAAGCGTTCCATCGAACGCATCGATAGGCCTTTGCCGGATACGTTGGTAGGCCTTTGGGCCGAACGGTGCCGACCTTGAGTTGATAGAAGACACGTGCTAAAAGTTAGCAAACGCGTTGCGTGCTTGAACGACCTTACGCTAACAATAGCGAACGAGCACACGATACTGAAGTATAGTTCAAACGGGATGGTCATGCATACAGCCTTTGGCTAAGTTGTACCGATTATCGTACACCTCGTCCTTTTGGTGCAAACGAGTCGCGAGCAATATTAAGTATCGCTTGATCGGGAACGGGGATACACTTAGAGTGTTTATCGATAGAAGCGCTATTGGACTAACGCTTAGGCGTACACGGAAGATTGTTTTGGATTTTGAGGAATAGTGCGAACAACTTAATGCGTCGATACGACGTGAACGATTACGCTAGGGATTCGTCGAACGAATCCGAAATATGTCTTAGCGAATAACGTAAACGTGATTTGGACTAGATTGGATGACTCGAATTCCGAGTGGTGTATGGTCCGTCTTGGAAATCATTCGAGCGAAAGATTGAGGATTGCACGAGTATGAAACGCAAAAACGATTGAGTAGGTAAAATCGAATCGAGGAAATTGATACGGATCGTATACAAAAAGTTAACACGACGGGTAGGTAGCGTGCATGAAATGTTCGATTTTAAAGTTACGCGAATGACTCTGAAGATTGGAATGGATATCGTTCGATGATTGAGTTAACAAGGAATATTTCGAATTGAGGAAATATGTTGGTCGATGACTTAAGATAGACGGATGAACGATACGTGAATTTGGGTTTATCGAAATTGATGTTGTGAACGATTCGAGGGGTAATGATCGAAATTGAATTTGAATGTCGAGGAGATTATCCAGTCGGACGATAGCATCATTCGCACGACTCAGAATTCGTTGCAAACGAAGATCGTCAGGTTACGTATATCGTCAATGGTATTGAGGCGTATCAAAGATGATATGCAATAACTCGGAGGTACTCTGACTCGGTGAATGACGATCGTGCAAGTGCTATTATTCGGTTGGATGCAATACCTAGGATTTTGATTGAGATGAATGTTGGATAAAAGTGATCGTATTTTGATGGTTGCGTTGATAACCACAACGTTGACGGTCTTGTCTTGCGCGAGCGCAACTCTAGCCTCGTACATACGTTGCGTCAGATTTGGGGCGATCGTTCCGCGTGAGCACTGACATGGTGATTCATGTCGCGGGAATGATCGAACTCAGAAAATCAGGATGTGACAACTTTGATTGTCTCGACTTGTCAGTTTGATGCGAAGGTGAATTCGAGGATTTGTAGGACTTGTGATTGACGAATGAATAAAACTTGAGGATTGAGTAGGTCCAATCCACGCGTCGAAAATAAATTAGTCTAGACACAAAACAAGAGTTACGTCCCGATGAGAATGATTATCTCGCGGAAGTGTGCATGGTGATTCGTGTCCACCGTGGATAATCTGTCTCGCGTGAGATCGGAGCACAACATATTGTTAAGTCGGACGACCTTGTGATCGATTACGTGAATTGGAATAAATAATTTTGAAAACGTGAAATGTGAATTACGGTTTAGAGATGAATTGTGTCATAGCGTGCTTGATTTGAGAATGAACGATAGGCGAACTAATGTTGAACGTGTTCGAAGAGATAAACTATGCGAAACGGCTTGATGAACGAACGATATTAATATGACGTAAAATTGGTTGAAACGTGAGTTATCGTAGGATGGCTTTACCGAACGACTCGTACCCCGTGCGTCGAATATTGGATGTGTATAGGGAATCGATGCTCGATGTTTAGAAATCAGAGTGATGCGAGCTTGGGTAGAAAACCCTGTACCATCGATTTGGTTCGATCTTAGGATGGGGTCAGTGTTGATATCGTTGTTTGGGAACTATGATTCCAGTGCTGACGAAAGACATAGCCTAGCAGTTCGAAAGACGTCCGAGTACGAAACGATAGGAAATAGTGGAGGTACCACTCATGAGGCTCGGTTGATATGCACGTATATCAGGGACGTCCGAATATGTGCACGATCCGACTCGAGTGGTGATGGCAGATTCTCTATCACGAGGCTTGGCTGAAATGCATGTATTTTAGGGACGCCTAGAATATGTGCACGATCCAACTAAGTGATACGTTGAATCAAGTGAGAGTTGAAGAACGGGAAAGTGTCAATGATTTTGAAATTGTAAGTTTCGAAGAAATATTGATGGTAACGCGATCATTGAATTGAGACGAGTTCGAATATTGGTTGATCGGTTGGTGTGCCTTACGACTAAGTTAGCGATAAGCACGGGCGTGGCTCGGAATCGAAGAAATGCGTAGGCGGAGTGGAAACGATTAAGTCTTGGCCATAGAAATGGTAGGATGTTTTACCTTCAGGAAAGTCTCGAGGATGAGACTTGTTCTGAGTGGTGTATGTTGTAGTACCCCGTCCCGTGAAGTCAATCGGAGGAATCGAAACGCTGATGGCGTTCGGACTTGACCTTACAATGACGACTCGAAGACATCGCTCAGGTGGGGTAGTTTCGGTGAACTTGCCTTATTTTTGCCTTCACATAATAAATCGCGTGTCTTCAACTTGCACAAGTAGGCTTAATAATAAAAGAGACGAATCCACATAGCTAAAGGGAAATTATCCCGACGGATCGAATCGAGTTTAGAATATGGAAAACGTCCCATGGTCTGATTAGAGTTGGTGCTCAGCGTGCTTTGAAAATGACACTCGATCCTTCGTCCTGCGGCTTGGGAGAAGAAAAAGTTAGTATTCGACACAAACGAGGAGTTAGCCTAAGTCATAGGCGTCGCCCGCGTAAATGCTCGATAAAGCATGCACGTTTCCACTGCACAAGGCTTGGCATAGCCTTGGCTCGTCCCTCGGGTTAAGTTGTAGGCTTGAGTAAGTTAGACAAAGTTATGCCGATCGACCTAAGTCATTTCAAGTGCCGTCCCATTCTTTCTGTGGTTGTCAAGTCAAATAGTCCCACGATCTCAAGGGCCGTCATGTAACATATGACTTGGGTGATAGCGTCGCGTAGGACGTAAGTCAGTTAAAGGCATGAGCCACGGTTGGCACGATGTAAAGTTAGCCACGGTCTATGGCACTTAAGGTGCACGTTTTGTTCAAGTTAAGTTGGAAGGCTATGTAGTAGTCGTTCCCTCGAGTTCAAAGAAGTATACGAGGCGGTCCCGCGGTTGGAAGTCTCGCGTTCCTATCCACGTTAAGAAGTTCGAGGCGGTCCCTCGGTTGGGAGTCTCGCGTTCTTATCCACGTTGAGAAGTTCGAGGCGGTCCCTCGGTTGGGAGTCTCGCGGTCCCGAGGCACGTTATGCCAAGTGTGATTCAGAGCACGAGTTGCTAAGTATAGTTCCAGTCGTACTAACAAATTAGGCCATACATTTACGTGAGTCTAGATGTCTCGTAGGTGCGTGGTCATTGGACACCTTGTCGATAAGGATTTCTGCCTAGACTGGTTATACGCCGAACAACAAAAGAGAAACCCCCACCTTCACCTCGCCAGCCCCACCGTGATTCCATCCCGACACCTTTACCGCCACCATAACCGACCGCCGTCGTCACCCAGAACACAAGAAAAGAAAAGCCCTAACTCTAGACTCACCTCGCCGTAGCTCCGCCGTGCCAAGAAACCCCGCGACAGTGCCGACCGCCCCTTCGTGCCCTAACCACCGCGCCGGAGATGCACCTCCGTCGACTGGGCGATGCCAGCACCGTCGACTGTCCGGTGCCAGCGTCGCGTACCTCAGCCGGGCCGCCACCGCCTGGAATCTCCCTGCCACCGCTCTTCCGTGCTTGAACGGGCTGCCAACCCGCTGGCGCCTCTTCCTCCGACTCGCTGCGCGTGGCCCAGCCGCCTCCCTCGAGCGGATCTGCGGCCAACCCCCTTGGGCCGCCACGCGTAAGCCGCGGCCGCTCCCTTCCCGCCAGCCGAGACCAGCGCTGCCCCTCTCCCTCTCAATCTTCGTCCTCGCGCTGCTCCCCTTCGTGTGCTGGAGTCCGCCCATCACGGCTGCCGCATACGCCGAGCACCGCGTGGCGCCACCGGAGAACTCTCGGTGAGCATCCCACTTTTCACTCCCAGCTATTTTCCCCCTTCCCATTTCCTTCTCTCTCTCTCTCTCTCTCTTCCTCTATAAAAGAGAACAACAGCTATATTGTTTATATTTTTATATTTTTTTTGTTTTGTTTTGATTGGTGTTCTTTGTTTAGCCTGTACTAGTTGACATTATTATTATTATTATTATTAAAAGTATTACTATTTTTGTTGTTTTGTGTAATTAATTGTTTTCCTTTTTATTTATTTGTTGTTGTTTATTAATATTAATAATAATAATAATAATATGATTATTATTACTATTTGTTTTGTTCTTGTTTCTTTCTCTCTTAAAAATTAATACCAATATTAGTATTATTACTATTTTTATTCTTATTCTTATTAATATTATTATTAGTAAGATATTTGCTACTTTTAGATTTTCTTTATTCCATAATTACATATAAAATTTTAGTTTTATTTTTACCAACGATTTTGTATTACTAGCAAATACAAACATTATAGGGTTGACCCTATACTTATTTTCCAAAATAGGATTTCGAAACCCCTAGAGATATTATTTAATTACATTTTCCTAGATAAAGTATATGGAAATATTTGATCAATAAAAATGTATTTTTACAAATTATAAAATAATTTTGTTGGTATTTCTCAAATACTATCTAAAATATTTCTACTAAATAAATATAGTTTCTCTATCTCAACTTCATTTTTATATAAATCTAGAGTTTTTTCCTAAAACTATATTTTTTTTATACTTTTTAGTATTTATCTATAAATTATTTTACTAGTAAATATATATTTTCAAGGATTATAAATAGTTTATATATTATTTATCCACTATCCTCTGACTATCTTTTTGTCTATGACTAATCCCGACATTCCTATCTCCTCTCCAATTCTACACTTCATTATGTCAAACCTAACTAAGTTGACCGTTCTGGACCCGATGGAATACTCCGTGTCGTCATCAGAGGTCACTTTGCGTTGTTGTAATACCGAAGTCAAACTTTGTGCCACATTGATCATCGCAGCGCACCAGACGGCCTACCAGGCAAGTATACCTTGCTAATTTACTGTCATATTATTTATTTTTAGCATTATTACTTTGTTTCATATTTTTTAGTTTCCTTTGTTATAAACTGCGCGTCCAAGCCGTACTTGGGTGCAAGCGACTCTATTAGTCGTTACTTTGTTGTATGCATGTTAACTTAGTTTTAGCGGACTACCTTCTTGTTGTGGGATATCCTTATATCTCATTTGGCCATGACACTCATACTACACGGTTTGAGACATTTTGCTAGGGGCACGACTGTAACGCCCCAGAACCAGAATACTGGAGAGCGGGGACGAACATAGCCAGCTACGTATAATGAAATGGAATCCATCTCACCATACGGTCACGGCTGTCTAGATATATGAGGGTTTAACTACAAGCCATCAGTCTCCTATGGTCAATAAATAACAAGCCTAGTGTCTCAATCACAAGCAAGTAAGTAAATGTTACAAGAGGTAAGATCACCAAATATACAATAGTAAGGCGTCCCAAACATTACATATTTAGCTGATCATGATGCTAGTCGTACAAAATATTAGGACTCGCAAGAGTTTAGTCATACATGATCAACCCTAGGATCTGTCAATCATGTTACAGCCCGTAGGCAGACAGTAAGTATAGTACAATCGAGCTAACACGTGCTCGTCGGCTAAATGCCTCAAAAGAATATTTTTACAATAGAGTGGGAGAGCCAAAATAAATCCATTCGTTGCCAGGATTCTGTCTAGTGGTCACCATCGGGCTGGAAAGTCGGTAGATCCTTTAGAGCTGCTCCAAAATCTGGCCATACAAAACCAGCTGGGTCAGACCCCAGAAAGAGCAAGTGCCACAAAGGAGGCTTCACTTAAGAACTAAAACCAGCAATTAGCACAAGAATATAAATAAATAGTAAGAACTAGAAATAAGGAAAAATCAGGATGATATACGATAAGATAACTATGGAACCATTCAGATAACCAAGTTACAACCCTTAAACCAAACAAAGACCGGGGTTGTAACCCTTCGTTTGAACGGAACTTAGTTTCTCACCATTTATCGGTAACTAAAGCACAAGCAATCAGGTCATGTTACAATCTTGTACAGGATTAGAACAAGACTTGACTGGGTTCGACTCCATCCAATCAATCACGACCAAGCAATGAGTACGGCTTGATACTTTAACTAACTAGGGTTATCACAGGCCTAGTTACTAGCAAGATGTAGTGAGATTATTCCAACATCCACAAGCCCTGCAGACCATCCAGGCTATCCGGACGCAATTAGGGGTTGAACTTGATGAATAAAGTTTTTGATAAGTATCTGGACAAGTTTGTCGTAGTCTTCATTGACGACATTCTGATCTATTCGAAGTCCAAGGAGGAGCATATGGAGCACCTGCGGATTGTGTTGGAGATTCTGCGGAAGGAGAAGCTGTATGGGAAACTGTCGAAATGTGAGTTTTTTAGACAGAGTGGAGTTCTTAGGGCATGTGGTGACTGGAAAGGGGATTTCTGTGGATCCCAAGAAGATTGAAGCAGTGGAAGCATGGGCACCTCCCAAGTCAGTAGCAGAGATTCGTAGTTTCCTGGGTCTAGCACGATACTACAGGAAGTTTGTAAAGGATTTTGCCAGGATAGCAGAGCCGATGACCAAGCTTACGCGGAAGGACGAGGAGTTCATCTGGAGCGACGCCTGCCAGTTAGCATTTGAAGAATTGAAGAGAAGACTCACAACAACACCAGTTCTAGATTTGCCATCTGGATCAGAAGGATTCGTCATCTACAGCGATGCTTCAGGGAAAGGCTTGGGATGTGTGCTTGAGCAGAACAAGAGGGTTATAGCTTATGCTTCTAGGCAGTTGAGGCCTCATGAAAAGAGTTATCCCACACATGACTTGGAGCTTGCAGCAGTTATTTTTGCCTTGAAACTGTGGAAGCACTATTTGTATGGGGAGAGAGTGGACATCTTCACGGACCACAAAAGCCTGAAGTATGTTTTCACTCAGAAGGAGTTGAATATAAGACAGCGCAGATGGCTGGAACTCATGAAGGATTTCGACATCAATCTGCAGTACCACCCTGGAAAGGCGAATGTGGTAGCAGATGCTCTCAGTCGATATCCTGTTGCTATGTTTCTCACTATGGATCGGCATCTACTTGAGGATCTTGAGAGCCTTGGGATTGAGATTGTTCTACCAGGAGTAGGAGGGCAGCTGATGCACATGCAGATACCGTCAGGACTGCTAGAGAGGATCAAGGAGACCCAGTTTCTTGATGAGGGACTCCGATGTCATAGAGCTCTGGCAGAGGTAGGATTGCATGACGACTTCATATTGCAGAAGACGGATCCCTGAGGCACGAAACCCAGTTTTGTGTGCCCAAGGATTTGGGGAGGAGGTGATGCAGGAAGCCCACCAGTCGCAGTATTCTATTCATTCTGGGTCTAACAAGATGTACAAGGATCTGCGGGAGTATGTTTGGTGGTACAGAATGAAGAGAGAAGTTGCTAGATTTGTTTCCAGATGCCTTGTGTGCCAGCAAGTCAAAGTGGAGCGCCAGAGACCAGCAGGACTACTCCAGCCTTTACCTATACCGGAATGGAAATAGGAACATATCACCATGGACTTTGTCTCTGGATTACCGCGTACGCCCAGTGGCAAGGATGCTATTTGGGTGATCGTAGACAGATTGACGAAGTCTGCTCATTTCATTCCGTTCAAGGTAGGGCTGTCGACCGAAAAGCTTGCAGACCTCTACATGCGTCAGATCGTGAGGATTCATGGAGTACCGGTTAGCATCATTTTAGACAGAGACAGCCGCTTCACATCACACTTCTGGAGGAGTCTACAGCTGAGCTTGGGGTCACAGTTGAAGTTCGGCACCGCTTATCATCCACAGACGGACGGGCAGTCTGAGAGGACCATTCAGACGCTGGAGGACATGTTGCAGGTTTGCGCACTCGACTTCGGTGGTTCGTGGGAGGATCATTTGCATCTAGTGGAGTTTGCCTATAACAACAGTTATTAGGCAAGTATCGAGATGACCCCGTTCGAGGTGCTATATGGGCGGAGATGTCGTACGCCTTTATCTTGGGACGACATTGGCGAGAGAGCTTTGCTTGGGCCAGAGATGGTGGTAGACTCAGCTGAGAAAGTCAGACTGATCAGGGAGCACCTCAGAGTTGCATAGGATCGGCAGAAGCACTGGGCGGACAGTAGTAGACGGCCACTGGAGTTTGCGGTTGGAGATAGAGTGTTCCTAAAGATCTCACCGAGTAGAGGCGTCATCAGATTTGGTAGAGGCGGGAAGCTCAGTCCGAGATACATCGGGCCCTTCGACGTGACGGCACGGATTGGTGAGGTGGCCTATCGGCTAGCGCTTCCAGCTAGCCTCGAGGGAGTGCACGACGTCTTCCACGTGTCCCAGCTTCGACTTTACATTTCGGACCTGAGCCATGTGGTGGACTTTTCAGAGCTAGAGGTGGGTCCGAGTTTGACCTACGAGGAGCAGCCAATGGAGGTCCTTGATCGTAGGGAGAGCGCCTGCGGAACCAGACTATTCCACTTGTCCGCGTCATGTGGAGACACCACTCTCCGGGAGAGTCCACATGGGAGCGTAAAGACGAGATGCAGGAGCTCTACCCCAGTTTATTTGTTTGATTGTATTTTGATACTAAGAAATTTTAAAATGCAATAAATGACGTGTGCTGAATCTATTTTATGATTTGAGACCTATTTTGTGGTTTTGAATTTCGAGGACGAAATTTTTCAAGGGGAAGAGATTTGTAACTCCACCTTCCTTAAATTTGAATTTTTTTATATTTTTATATTATATTGAATAAACAATTTAGAATTAGTTGCATACTTTAAAATTTATTGTGAAGTAAATTGTTCAATAAGTTTTTCCATTGGGCTTTCAACTATTCTTTTAAATAGGTTTTTTTCTTTTGATTTCAACCCTTGGTTAAAAGCCCAAACCTGAGCCCATGATCCCATCTTAGAAATAGGTGAACTATCATCTTCTTTAACTAATTTTTGAAATTTCGATTCCAGGAGCAGAGCTCCTTCTCTACGCAACCTGGCCAGCTGCCATGTGCAGTAACCAATTTCATTTCAATTTCCTTCCGTTTTCCTTCCAACTGTCTATTTAAGGAATCAATTCCTTACTTCTTCTTCCCCACTCCAAGAATTCATTCTCTGTAGGAATTCTTCCTCTTTTCCCAAGCTCGACTTCAACCGAAGAATGATGGTGGAGATGAAGGCTCGGATGGCACAGTGGTGAGGACTGGGCAAGGTTTTTCATGGCGGATTAACGTCTCCATCTTTGAGAACTAAATAAAAGATCTAAGTCAGTCATGATATTTCGAGTCACAATGCTTTGTATTTTGTATACTATCAAGTTATCAATAAAAGAAGTATTTTCTGTTTTAAATATTTGTGCCAAATTTGATTTTCTGCATTTAAATATTCTGCTTGTATTGTGTTTTATTTTGTCTAGTTGTATTGTGCAAGTACTGGCCTTGTGCAAATGCAACTTAGGCTTGCACGACATCACGTCCTAGCGAGGATGAGCGGTTCTGCAGAGATCAAAGCGAGGACGAGCGAACATGCGGGAACGGGTGTGACTTGGATGAATCCACATGGCGGTCAGTGCAGCCTTCATGCCAAAGAATTCCATTACACAACGTTTCCTTCATCTTGCAATAAGTGTAGGCTGACGTGGTCTCTGACACTTGGGGTCCCGAAGAATGCGCACTAAGATCGAAGCGCACGTTACAAGATGTCATGACCCGCACCCGGATATACGGGTACGAATACGTGGGACACGCCCAGCCTATGCCGCAGTATCGACGGTAGAGCGCTGTCAAGTACCCGATACTAACATAACCTCTAAAGATCCATAACTATAAAGGTACTCGTATCACATCACAAAAACTAAGGAAGATAAGACAAGAAATAATAGTAATATCACTAGAACAATTAGAATCTACAAGGATCATATGAGACAAGAATAAAACAGAGGGAAACAATAACAAACTAAATAACTACCAGACCTAAAACTCCTGAGAAACAACTCACGGTGAAGAATACGAGAACCACCCCAGCTAGCAACATCCTGTAGTCCAATACTGAGGACACAACTACTCCTAAAATATTGTCAATATATCCAGTCAGGATGTAACGAGCACAAAACTCAAATAACAGTTCTAGTTAGACGATATTAAAAATGTAGCAGTAATTAGAGAGAATATACAAGGAATCACGAAATGTACATGTGAGTATCATGGCAAGATAAACTGTAAATCTAGAGCTAGAACAAGGCAAGTAAAACTGATCATGGCATGTACAAGAATGAAGAATCATCTATCTAGGTGTGTGAGTAATAGCTACAACATGTGGCCGGCTTGAAAACTTGCACAATAGTAACAGGCCTGGCTAATCATACGTGGGGTGTATGATCAACACTCAAAATCAATAGATGCACAAAGGATACACAATAGGCCTTAACCACATATCTATACTAATACTCCCCGTTCCCCGACTAGTATAGTGGATCCAACCATGACACATCATGACGCACGATTCTCTGAGAGGGTAGCTAGCCTTCGCAGGAATCGTGTCTATACAATGCACAAGAAACAAGAAAGACTTGCATAATATATACCAAGGATAACAAGGAATAACATCTCATGACGGGATCTAAAGAAATACCAATCCGTGTGAACAATGTGTCAAGAGAACAAGAATATCTACACTAAATACAAGAAACATAGACGATATCATAAAACAGAAATATTATCAGAGAATATACTCGCCTGTGATGTGATGGATGAGTCGACTGAGGCCAAAAACAGTGCCTCGAGGACCTATAGGTGGAATACTGTATCAATATAAGGGTTTGGAAGTAAAATTAAGTCATACTAAGTCAAACTAGGTCAAGGCAAGTCAAGGATTGACTTATAGTTGACTTTTGGTCAACTGGTCAACTCTAGTCAACTTTGGTCAACTCTAGGTTAAACTAGGCCAAATGTTGACTAACAGTTGACTTTGGGTCGACTGGTCAACTTCGATCAAGTTCTAGTCAATTTTAGGCTACGGCTGACTTCCGGTTGACTTTTGGTCAAAATAGTCAACTGTGGTCAACCAAGGTCAAAACTAGTCTAACCTAGGTCAAATGTTGACTCTACTTCGACGTTCAGTCAAAGTAGTCAACCATGGTCAAACAGGGTCAAGGCTAGTCAACCATGGATATCAAAATACAATAAAAGGAGAAAGATTATAATTATAGGGTAAAAACCTACAGATGTTGTCGGATGATGAAACAACTATCACCAATGTGTCCAGAATGGTCAAATTAGCTAGGATAGCCTATCCATAAGTCCAATTTGGACACAGGGACAAAAAGGTAATTTTGGATCAAAACGGTGTCCGTGTCGGACCTCGCTTGTACCAAAAAATGTGCCGAAATAAAAGTCCTCAAAACCTAGCAAAATTTATATCCACGAATCTAGAATGATGATACGAACTCAACGGTATATCCGAAATTAGATTCCGATGACCCGATCTCAGATTGGTCCGTTGACCGTGATATTGGAATCCGATTTGCACGGAAATACGTGTCGGAGCCAATGTCCACAAAATTTAGCAAATTATATATCAACGAGTCCAGAATGATGATACGAACTCAACGGTATGTCCAGAATTGGATTCCGATGAGCCGATCTCAAAATGACCCGTTGACCTGGATATTGGTATCCGACTTGCACCAAAATGCGTGCCGGAACCAATGTCTACTAAAACCTAGCAAATTATATGTCAACAAGTCCAGAATAACGATATGAACTCAACGGTATATCCAGAATTGGATTCCGAGGAGCCGGCGTCAAAAAGCCCCCTTGACCCGGACTGTGGGGCCCGCTTTGTACCAAAAAATGTGCCAGGGCTCACGTCCTCCAAATCTAGCAAACTTTATATGAAAACATGCTAGAACGACGCCACGAGTCTACTGGTGGTGTCAGAAATTGAATCTGGAGTCCCGGATTCAAAAATAGAATTTTACAAGTGCAAAATTAAGAATTTGGACGGCCAACTTTGACGTCGAATTCGACCAACCAAACGTGCTCACAATGAAAAGAAAATTAAGGAGCAGGAAGAGGGTTATACCAGATGCGCATAAGAACTAGTAGCAGGCCAAACGGAGCTGCGAAGGAGGAGATACGAGTCGCCGAAGTTGGCTCCACAAAACTGTCCAAAAATAACACAATTTAAAGCGTCAACTTGGTGGCCGGTTTTGATCTATCAAACGACGAAATTAACGGATAAAATTTGAGAGGAATGGAGGGGTATATACCGAGATTGTGATGGAGCAAAGAGTTCATCAATCTATCGGTCGAATTTCCCAAAAAATGCGTACGAAGTTGCTGCCTCGAAGCACGAATTCTGAAATTCGTCCGCGCGCGCGTCGACGGGATTCCGTACAAAATGCACGAATCACCTGTGTATCGCGCCGGGAAGGAGGGCGCTGCCCAGGGGGGTTCGTCGGGGTTGCTCGGAGCCAGGAGGCCACGGAAGACCGCGCGATGGCCGGCCACGGCGGCGCACGGCGGCGGCGCAGCGCCAGTCGGCCGCGACTGCTGCTGTGCTTTGCTGTACAACGACTAACTGCTGCGGCGACGGCGGCTGCCCTACGGCGACAGCATAGCCAACCAGGGAAGGAAGGAGAGGAGGGGTGCTGCTCGGGTGGTATGGGAATGATGGAATGGCGTGGGTGATGAAGATGGTGATGGTGGTTTGTGGTTTAATTAGAAGAAGGAGAAGAAGAGGAGAATGAGGAGGATGAGGGCTGAGCTCGGGATGAGGTGGTGGTTGGCCGTGGGGTGTCGGGGGAGCTTCCGGCAGTGAAAGGGGGGTCGGCTGTTGAGAAATGAGAGAGGGAGAGAGAATTAAAGTTAGAGAAAGAAAGAGAATTATGTATATATTATATGAGTGTGTGTATATATAAAATATATAAAGAGAGAGAGAGAGAGAGATCGATATTTAGAGAGAGAGATAGAGGCCGGCCACTACTAAAATATGATCTATTAGCGACGTAATTTAGCGACGGCGTAAAATTACGTCGCTAGATATGGAATATAGCGACTCTTTATATAAACATCGCAAAACGTCGCTGAATTGCGACGTTCAGCGACAGGAGTTAAATTACGTCGCTGAATAACAACTTTCAGGGACATATTATTAAAATATGTCGCCATATAATAAAATTTTGCGACATTTAGCGACGGCCTCTCTTGGCGTTGCTAACATTTTTACTTAGGGCTCACCGTTTCCTTTTTTCCCCTAACTCGAAAATTCTAATTTTTCTTCGTGCTCCCTCGGCGACTCCCTCCCCATCCGGCGACCCCTACCCCCCCGTCGAGCTCCTCCTTCTCGAGCTCCTCAACCTCCAATCCGAGCTCCTCCTCCTCTTCCTCAGGTAAACCCTAACCTAACTCCTCTCCCTCCTCCTCCTCCTCCTCCTCCTCTACCCCGCACACACCCACTGTCTGTGTAGTTCTGATACTTTGACCCGGGACAGTTGTTTGGACACTGATACGACCCTTGGACACATTTGTATGCATACAAACACATACGACCCCTCTTGACATGTTTTGGGTTTTATTTAGGTTGTGGGATTTGGCAGTTGAAAAGCAATCTCAGGTTTTCCTGAGATTGAGTTTGGAATTTCTGAGATACAAGGTTGGGTTTAGTTTGTTGACTGTGAGTTGAGTTGGGGGTTTGAGTTAAATTGAATGTTTAGAAGTTGTTGGTTGTATACTCAGTTTCCTGAGATATATGTATGTGGAATAGAAATGTGTTGGCTTGGTATATTTAGTTCACATATGTAGAGTAGTGATATATAGCTGAGATTATATATGCATAAGATTCATGTGGGATAAGGTTATGATATATAGGGGCTTGCTATATTTGGATTTGAGATGATGTATATATCTCTATGTTGCAATCTCAGTTTCTGAGTAGATATGTATATATATACTTTGATACATGTAGATGACTTTGGGTTGTTTGGAGTTTGTTTGTTCTCTTAGAGGCCAAGGGTTTAGCCCCTTGGATTTTGTTTAGATTCAATGTGTGTGTGGATTTGAGATGATGTATATATACTCAGCAAGCAACAGACCCTTCCCCCCCTCCCTTTGTCCGTTCTCTTAGAGGTCAAGGGTTTAGCCCCTTGGTTTTTGTTTAGATTCAATGTGTGTGTGGGTTAAATTGGAGAGTTTGAGAGTGAGTTCTAGTGTGTTAGGTATTACATAATTGCACAAGTCTTATTCGGTTTTCGGATTTGGACCGAAGTCGAAACCCAAAAGTGAAACCGAATTAGAAATTTTAGTATTTTAAAATCCAAAACCGAACCAATTTTTTTTAATGATTCGGTTCAGTTCGCTTTTCGGTCCAAAACCGAATAATGCTCATGCCTAGTAATATGTATGTATGCCTGATATTTAAGAAAATTAATAAATTCCCACACCGTTTATTCGAATCTTTTATATATATATTATATATATATATATATATATATATATATATATATATATATATATATATATATATATATATATATATAGTGAGAGATATCCTTCGGGAGATTGCTAGTTGGAGAAATAGAAAAGTGCTTGAATTTTCTTGTGAGGAAAATGTCACGACCCGCACCCGGATATACGGGTACGGATACGTAGGCCACGCCCAGCCTACGCCGCTATGTGAGTGTTAGGAAGAACTGATATCAGTTGGTATCAGTTGATAGGTAAAGGGGGGAGGAATTTTAGAATCAAGTATCAGTCAACCTTTCCTATCTTGGTATGAAATATCTGATATGAAGAGGATATGATATCAAGTCGAGTAGAGAAATTAGCTTGGGGCATAGGCTAATAGGTCATGTACACTCATGTGCACTGCTATACACTGATGTGCAAGTGATGAAGGGGAGGAAAGGGTCAAGTGTAAGACAGGCTAGGGGAACTACCCTGTAGGCAGTGAGCTCAGGTAGGCAGAGCCATGCCCCGCCCGAGTTGCACCCCTACACACGACCATGTCTCTCTACTATAATATACACTAGGAAGTTCGACTTAGTCAACCCAACTTCACCCAGTTTGACTAGTTACTACGCTGAACATGTGTGTCCATCTTTGCAGAATTATTTCCAATTGGATACGAATTACTACTTGCGAAATCGTTTATGGATGTACAATCGTCGTCCTGATGATATGTGTGGTGTGCGGGATGAATACATAGCGGGAGTATAGCAGTTCCTGCAGTTTGCTAAGGCGTTCCCTCAGTACATGGACGGCACCAAAATTAAGTGTCCGTGTGTGAAATGTCATAACGTAAAATATTATCCAGAAGTGGAAGTGACATATCATTTGTACTCGAGGGGTTTCATGCCTAATTACTATCAGTGGACCGCACACGGAGAACTTGTGTCTTTAGCATCAGAACCGGAGCCTTATGTTGAGCCGTATATGCATGCGAGAACAGATTTTGTTTCAGATAATCATGCATACGACGACGGGTGCGTGAACATGGTTTTCGACGTTGCAGGGCCTAGTTTCGTTCATGATGTAGCTGAGGAGGCACCGAATGTCGATGCTGTAAAGTTCATGGAGTTGCTGGAGAATGCAAGGACTCCATTATATCCTGGTTGTGAGGATCATTCACCGTTGGAGGTGGTTACAAGACTGTTGAGCATTAAGTCAGATTTTAACATGTCGCAAGAATGCTACAACCGAGTGTTGGAGTTGATTATAGAGATCTTTCCGGCGGGTGCTAAGTTACCTAAAGACTTCTATCGGTCTAAGAGGATGGTGAGATCACTCTGGATGGGATATGAGAAAATCTATTCTTGTCGCAATGGGTGCATGTTTTACTACAAAGACGACAAGGACGCAGATGTGTGCAGATTTTGTGGTGCTGATCGCTATAAGACAACTAGTACAGGAAGGTCTACCGGTGCAAGAAGACCGACCGATTCAGTACACTACTTGCCTTTAACGCCGCAGTTGTAAAGATTATTTATGGTGAAAGAGACGGCCGAAAATATGAGTTGGCACATGCGAGAACAGATTGAAGGAGTGTTGGATCACCCATCCGTTGGAGAAGCGTGGAAGCACTTTGATCGAGTGTATCCTAATTTTGCTTCAGATCCGCGTAATGTTAGGTTGGGGCTATCTTCTGACGGTTTTACTCCTTTTGGTCTTTCGGGATCCCAGTATTCGTGCTGGCCTGTGATTATCACTCCGTATAACCTACCGCCTTGGATGTGTATGAAGACTTAGTACATGTTTCTAACCGTTATAATTCCTGGTCCGAACAATCCCAAGAGGAACATTGATGTGTACTTACAGCCTTTGATAGATGAGTTGAATCAGTTATGGGAAGTAGGCGCTAACACGTACGATGTTTCCAGGAAGCAGAATTTTCAGATGAAGGCAACCCTTATGTGGACCATCAACGACTTTTTGGCCTATGGAATGTTATCTGGATGGAACACTCAAGGCCGTCTCTCATGTCCGTATTGCATGGACCGTAGTAAGGCTTTCCGCTTGAAATACGGAGAAAAATCGTACTTCTTTGATTGTCATCGGCAATTTCTGCCAAAAGATCATCCGTTCAGAAGGAACAGGAATGTATTCCGTGTCGGCGTTGTAGAGAAGGATGATCCACCGCCAAGGTGGTGCGGAGCCACGATATGGGAGGAGGTTAGAGATTTTCCAAGTGCTATCGAATATCCTACAATTGGGTACAAGTGCGATAGATTTGGTAAAGATCATAACTGGACAAAGAGGAGCATATTCTGGGATCTGCCATACTGGAGTACCAATATGATCAGACATAATCTTGATGTCATGCATATTGAGAAGAATGTGTTTGATAACATAATTAATACTGTGATGGACGTAAAGGAAAAAACGAAAGACAATCCCAAGGCCAGGTTGGACTTAGAAGAAATATGCAAACGCCCTACGTTGCATTTGATAGAGCAGAATGGAAAACAGTTCCTACAGAAGTCAATTTTCTCACTGGACAAGGAGGATAAAGTGAGACTTTGTCGGTGGATCCAGGGCCTAAAATTTTCAAACGGATATGTGTCAAATCTGAGAAGATGTGTCGATCCGAAGGAAAATAAATTAACGGATATGAAAAGCCACGACTGTCACGTATTCATGGAGAGGTTAATTCCGATTGCATTTCGGGAATTCTTACCGCAGGCAGTTTAGGATACATAGACGGAGCTTAGCATATTCTTCAGGGATCTTTGTTCTAAGAAATTGCTCGTTGATCGTCTAGAAAAGTAAGAGAAGGACATTGCGGTAACACTGTGCAAGCTAGAGAGGGTGTTTCCTCCTGCATTCTTCGACTCTATGGAGCATTTGCGGATTCATCTATCCTATGAGGCACGTGTTGGTGGACCCGTCGAATATCGATGGATGTACCCATTCGTGCGACATTTGAATCACCTAAAAAGAAAGATGAAGAATAAGGCATGGGTCGAGGATTCTATTTGTGAAGCCTATGTTCTCGAGGAGATTACAAACTTTTGTTCGATGTATTTCAAGCCTCATGTTGCAACTAATAGAACGAGAGTTTCCAGAAACGACGACAGAGATCATGAATGTAATGATACAATACTGAAGGTATTCAATGCTTCAGGAAAGCCATAGGGTAAAATGAAGAAGAGATATCTGAACGATGATGAGCTAAGGGCTGCTAAGATGTATGTATTACTCAACTGCGACGAGGAGGAAGTAGAGAAACTAGAGGGATAAGTAATTAATACGTCTAGATTATTTTAATAGTGTTGATTATTATACTATTACATTAATTGAACGATGTTATTTTCAGCATATTTAATGATGATGTGAGGTCAGGTAGGCCACACATAACAGAAGAAGAACTAGAACAAAAAATGAGGCATTATTTTTCATCATGGTTGAGTGCATATGTAAGACTTGAGAACTCTGTAATTACCTTTCTGTATATGCACTTGATTGAGAATGAGCCTAATTTCTTTTTTTCGTGGTATTTAGGTCGATCGTCCATACGCAAGACTTGAGAATGAGTCTATTAGAACGCTAGCCAAGGGACCAATTTATGCTGCAAAAATATGGCCAAGCTACTGTGTTAATGGGTTTAGGTTCAAGTCAACAACTTGCCCGATCAAAGACAACTTTATGGATCTCGACTCCACCAAAAACAGCTGTTTGTGTATCAGATCTTCGAACTACAAAGATGTTGATGCGGGCAATGATTTCTATGGCGTTCTATGGGAGATCGTGGAGCTGACATATAGTTATGGAATAGAGCCTGCTAAGATTTTGTTATTCAGGTGTGATTGGTTCGATCCGATTGAAGGTCAAGGTTGGAAAGTAGACAAGCACGGTCTTGTGGATATAAACTATCGGCGTCGATATCAAGCCTATGAACCATTTGTCCTATCATGTCAGGCTCAGCTCGTGTACTTCACAAGTTATCCTAAACGGGGAACAACAAGGTCGGATTGGTGGGCAGTATACAAGTCCAAAGCTAGAAATACCTTTGAGGTTGACGATATAGCTTATCAAGAGGATGAACTACCTCTTGTAACAAATATTATAGAAGTGGACACGACGAAAGTTCTTCATTACACATCTAATTGTGTAGAAGAAGTAGAATTATCTGAAGAGGAAGATGCAGATGAAAGTGAAGATGTAGAGGAGGAGGAAGAAGAAGAAGAAGAAGAAGAAGAAGATGAGCTAAACGAACTAGATGAATTTTTAGAAGAGGATTAAATCTGTACGTTTGTTTTATCATCATATTTGACACTTTAGTGACACTTTTATCAGTGACTACAATATTTTTCAAAAATCTGTGATGTCTATCATATAAATATGTATTTTTGTTTTATTGTCATATGTTATTATCAGGTATGACTAGACCATCTGGACGACGCAGAGGATTTTATATTAGGCAGTCTCGTCTGCCCCGGGCTGGGGATGGAGATTCCGTACCCTCATCCTCATCTCCGAGTACGCCATTGTACCGTTCTGTTCCTGGTCCATTATCGGGACAGGGCAGTTCCAGCAGGTTGGCAACTCCTCCCTCGTCGTCCAGCATTCCTGATCTCGCGTCCAGCATTCCTAATCCCACGTCCAGCATTCCTCCAGCCGACGGCTCCATGGGGGGAGCCGACGTCGAGCATATGGAGGACGGCGATCAGACGGATCCTGCCCAGGCAGGAGGTGAGCGCGACCCTCCATGCGCTTCCCCGGACGAGACGCGTATGGAGATTTGGACGGACGGGCCTACGAAGTAAGTTAATTAGTTAATATATATTTCTCAAATAATTATATGTACATATATATTCATGAAAATTATTATTGTATAGATATCGCCCTTCTGCAGTACAGAGACAGCTGGGATTATTTCTGAGGCAGAACTATGGTGGGCCTTGGGTTAACTACTCAGATGCTCCCGCAGATAGAAAGGCCTTTTGGTTGGCCCACTTCAAGGTAAAAAATTTATTTATTTTTAAATTTTAATAATCATTTGTGTATATTATATAACTTTTCTATTTTACTTCTTGTAGAGGACCTATTTCTATCCACCACACCGGGCGGCAAAGATCGAGGCCCAATTTTCTGCCGTCGCAGGCAAGCTCATCCGTGATGCGATCTACGACCAGAAGCCTCGTGATCGCTCCGGAAAGCCGATCCATGGTTGGATCACGCCAGAGCAGTGGACTGCGATGAAGGCTAGATTCGCCGAGGCCAGGTACCAGGAGCGGTCTGACAAGGCCAAGGTGGCACGGTCGAGCGCCAGTAAGTGGTGTGGTGGCTCCATTCCGATGACGGAGCATTTTTGTCGTCTGGTACATTTCCTATGACGAACATCATTTTATATATAGTTGGATAGAATATTTAATACTAATAATAGATAATATATTTTAACAGGTAAAAAAGGGTGAGGACCCGAACATGGTGACCGTCTTCCTGGTCACCCATCGGAGGGCTGGGGAGTTCATTGACGAGAGGGCGACGCAGACATATGTACGTTCTATTCTTTACATTAATTTATTATAATTTAGAAAATAGGAAAATAGATATCAATATAGACTTTAGCAAACACTTACACGTTAGCAAACATTGTTCTAGGCCGAGTTTGTTCGGCTACAAGAGGAGGCGGCTGCTGCTGCTAGTGCGCCAGCAGAGGGAGGGGCTGGTACTTCCTCCCAGCCGCCTACAGCTCCATCGTCGGACGATCTCTAGATGACCGTCGTTGGCGGTCTTCAGAAGGGTACATACTATGGTATGGGATCCTACGGTGCGTATTTGGCTTCGGAGTCATCCCGGGCCCCCTCTGTCAGTGCGCAGTCTCCGGCTTTGCAGGCGTCATCACGAGCTCAGGATATTCGTCGTCAGATCGACGAGATGCATCGCGAGTTGCAGCAGCAAATTTCTGATCACCTTACCGCAGAGCAACGATCCGACCCTCCGATGATCACCGGATGATTTGAGGCGGTCAAGCGCAGTATACAGGAGCTGATGAGTCTGCAGCAGGCTATAGCTGCCAGCTTGCACACACTCACCGAGTCTATACAGTGCACAGAGCATAGACAGGTCGAGCTGGAGGGATCGCAGAGGACCATGTTTGCCTCACTCACTCAGGTATCGGCTTCGATTGAGGAGAGTACTCAGAGGATGGTGAGTACCCATGCTGCGCATGGTGAGCGACTTCGAGAGCTGGAGCAGATACGTCCTCCCGGTCCATCGACGACGTCGACTCCAGACATTGCACTGACTCCTACTGCCCCTACGGTGTAGCTCACCCAGGAGCAGTATGAGTACATGCTATCCCAGATGCGCGGCAGGGGTCCTCAGTGATCCAGTAGATTTTTTATCATCTTTGTATGTATTGGCCCTATGGGCCCATTGACCGTTCTGTACACTGATTTTTATTATTATTTGACTCTGTTGGACATGTATGTTTGTGATATTTAATTTGTTGGCATTTTTATTGAGTACATGTATGATATTTAGTTATAGACTGTTATGATGGGAGACTGTTATTCATCTATTTGTTGTAGACTGTTATGATGGGAGACTGTTAATTATGATGATATCTGTGACGGGGATGACAAATATACCTACGCTGGATTATAAGCGATGATCTGATATACAAAGAAGGTGCTGCCCAAATTTTAAAAAATATAATGTATATTTTTGTGATGATGTGTGTCTGTGTTTACAGTGTATGTGAAATGTAGTGTTCGGAACCATCGATAGTTTCGATTACTGTTGTATATTTTATCTTGGACAGAAAGAGCAACTGTTCAGGGTGTACTTCTGAGAGCTTCATTATCACATCCTTCACTCTCTCGGGACGTCATACAGGATCCCGAGAAGGTGATGGGCGTGAAGAGGAAGCTCTGAGAAGTTCACCATGAACTGTTGCTCTTTCTATCCAAGATAAAATATAGAACAGTAAGCAAAACTGTCGATGGTTCGAACACTGCACTTCACATACACTGTAAACACAGACACACAGCATAACAAAAATACACATTATATTTTTGTTATTTTTTTCAGTATTCTGCGATGAATAGCGACGAATAGCGACGTCTAGCGACGAATATTGAACGTCGCTATACGTTGCTAATTAGCGGCGTTACGTCACTGTACGTCGCCACCTTGCTGACGTGGCAGGCATACCACGTCATCACGTAAATAGTACTAAACGTCGCTAAGTAGTCGCACTACGTTGCTAATTTTGCGATGTCATGTTTTCGTCGCTCGCCGTCGCTAAATTTGCGATGACCCAGCGACACGGCGGCCACGTCGCAAACAGCGACGTAGGGCGACGAATGTGCCATCTGCGACTAGCTTAAAAGTGACCTTCATTTTCCGTCGCTAAAGTCGTCGCTAATTACGATTAATGATATATTTTCCATTATTAGCGACGTATAGTGACGTCGCTAATTTGCCTTATTTTAGTAGTGGGCTGAGAGGGAGTGTGGGTGTTGTGTGTATGCTGGTAAGAGAGAGAGGGTGAGGTGTGTGTGAGAGAGAGAGAGAGATTATATAATATATATATGTGTGTGTGTATATATATATTATATAAATAGAAAGAGAAAGAGAATGAGAATAGAGAGAGGGGGCTAGTACTGTGTACAGGAGGGGGGTTGTCCAGATGGTGATGGGTGAGGGGGTGAGGTGAGAATTTAAATGTAGAGAGAGAGAGAGAGAGTATTATATATATATATATATATATATATATATATATATATATATATTGCGTTTCTTTTACTCAAAAAAATATTCCTATTGTATTTTCTCTCTCTATTATATATATATATATATAATTTTTTTTTTATATATATATTTATCTCTCTATTATATATATATATATATATATATATATATATATATATATATATATATATATATATATATATATATATAAATATATATATAAAAAAAAATTATATATATATATATATAATAGAGAGAGAAAATACAATAGGAATATTTTTTTGAGTAAAAGAAATGCAATATATATATATATATATATATATATATATATATATATATATATATATATATATAATAGAGAGAGAAAATAAGATATTTATATAAAATAGGAATATTTTTTTGAGTAAAAAAATGCAAATACAATAGTGGGGTGTATGGGTAGTCATGACAGGGGTCACACCCTATTGGGTTGGGTGTTGGGTCAAGTTGGACAAGCATGGGGCCAAGATTTAATTAAAATAATAATTTCAAACCAATAAAATCATGGATGGAATAGGAGCACAAGAGAGATCAAATCGGTGGCACGCAAGTGGCACGTACATAGTACACTCAAAACAGGCCAGGGCCATATGTTGGGTCGACTGGATTGGACCGATGTCGGTCCCGAAAATTAAGTTGGAAATTAAGTCACGAATTACGGCAAACGATAAATTGGTCTAAATTGACCCGAAAGTTGCACGAAGCAAATGGAGCACAAGGAAACAAGTTCGAGTGGGACATGATATATCAAATTGAAGATAATCTTATCTACTACAAACTTTAAGAAGAAAGTTTCCAGAGACTGGCATCCCTGATGCTCTAGGAATTAAACTCACGGTAAAGAGCATTTAATGAAAAAAATAATTAATAAAAATGAATTATCGATAATAATTCATTTAGAAAAATTCAAAAAATAAATCCCAGAAATTTAGGGGACTTACATCCTACCCACCTTATAAAAAATTTCGTCCTCGAAATTAAAATCATCCAATAGGTCAAGCTAAAACATGCAACTGCTATGGCTACAATACTCAATCTGCTACCTTTGTGATCACCTATGCTTTTTCTCTCTACAATCATTTGGTTCAGGTTCAACAAGCTTCTTCCATAAAAACTATGTCATTTTACCCCTTAGAATCTTCATATCAATAAGAACCTTTACATATACTCTAAAATATAGGTCATCCTCGAGATACGTATATATATATATATATATATATATATATATATATATATATATA
The DNA here is from genome assembly GCA_029216955.1 of Iris pallida. Lineage (NCBI taxonomy): Eukaryota > Viridiplantae > Streptophyta > Magnoliopsida > Asparagales > Iridaceae > Iris > Iris pallida. The sequence continues at coordinate 3,858,201 of JANAVB010042218.1, read as the reverse complement.
TATATATATATATATATATATATATATATATATATCAACAATGATCGGCCATCAACCAAAATTTCAATCTCAATAGCAATTTGTTTGTTTTCTTATCCCGTCCTAAGTATCTTTATCCTATTAATCACAAGCTCCGTGAAATTATACATTCAAAACATATTCTTGGCATTGAGCATTCTCTTTTTTACTCAAGAACTCCTAAATATAAACCCTCAAATTCAAACTCTTAATTCATTTACCGAATTATTTATTACCTATGTACATATGTCCATGTTTTGTTCCTGCTATCTTCCGATCTTGCACGCAATGTTATCTCCTTCTATTTCATTCCATATATCGATCTATCCTCCAATCATAAGTAAATGGTTTGTAGATAACCAATAATCACTTGGTCATCAAAGTCTTACAATGTTCAACCCTCGAATCTAAGCACAAGATTCTAGTCCTAAATCCGTAGTCACAAAATATAATATTTCATTACTCCTTCTTAGATACCTTAAAATCAATCTATACTATCAAACTAATCATTCTTAATGCTTTCTAAGTCCATTATAGTCAGTCACTAATATCTGTCCTACAAGCTTAACCCAATGAATCTCCAAGAAAATATACTCATCATAATCACACATTAACATATTACAGTTACACTACATAAACTGTTAACAAGGTTTGGCTATTTCAGTCATCAATTAAATAGAAGAAAACAAAGGCCTAAGACTGGGTCGAGCAATCCATATCAATATTCAGACAAGGTAAGGGTCAAGCAAGACATGAAAGATTGTCAAAATATTTCCAAGAATAGTACGAGGCCAAACGAGATGTATAGGACGTAGTCGAAGTAAAACTCAAGAACCATATACCTCTGTAATTATGTCACATGAAGTTACTATCGTGCTAGTGTGCATCTAGCTGCGATTAACTTCCTTGTTCCATAATACGATGAATGGCTGCAGTGCATAGCTGCCACGCAAGATAATATAGGTTCCTGAACTTAACTTGGCCTAATCCGTAAAATATTTCCAAACAATTTTTATAAAATAAAGGAGAAGATGTTAGTCAAAATGCTTAGGGAGTGGTCCAAATAGAATTCGAGAAACATATTTAACCATGATGCCGTTATCCGAAGTCATGCCTCGCTAGTATTTCTCTGGATGCAAACTCCCAATTCCGTAATACAAAGATAAATTACTTTTCGAACTTTCCTTGAATCAATCAATAAGGCACTTTTAACAATTACCGGGAAGGACATGAAGAATTACCCAAGAGGCTATCGAAGAAGAGTTTAGTCAAATCATATGAAAGATAGAGCACAAAACAATCATGTCGAAAAAATCTTAGTTAGGCTGTAGCTAGACAGAGTTAACCAAGACGGGAAAGAATGATGATAAGAATTTGTTCTTGCTCATCCGGTCATAACGAAGTGATCCGATTTAAGATACAGTCTGATAACCATACACGTCTTCCTGAAATTATGTTGCCAGAATTTTTGTCACGCTAGTAAGCACAGCTGCAATAAACGATGGAGTCCATAACTTGGGTATACACCCTATAATTATGTCATCTTGATTTCTTACCACGCCAACATGTATGGCTGCAACAAAATCTAAATTCCATAACTAGGATAGTATATCCAACATCATGCTCCACGTCCCTGTCGTGCTAGCTAGTATGACTGCGATAAATTCTAAACTCCATAAATAAAGTAGACATTTATCGTTCTCATCGTCCTCATCAAATATGTTATCAGAATATCTTAACTCAATTCATAAAAATTGGTTTTTGATACAACATCAAAGTCAACAATGAACGAACATCAAGATTCAAAATTCAACAACAAATCAAGGATAAGTAAATGGAAACTAGCGTAAACAGATTTCGAGACAGTATTTAGAGGTAGGTTCTCAGGAGAAGTCCCAAAGGTACTATCTAAGTCAAGATTGAAAGTTCTGGAATATAATATAAATAATCTCAACCTTGATATAAGATTGGCAAATCATATTTGATTCTCAACCTAGAGGATATATAAGTTCAACTCATACCTTCCCTCTTGGATCCACAACTCATCCCAAGAAAGAGTAAAGTTTGATACGGACAAATATTTCAAAAATCAAGACGAATAGAAAGTGAAAAAAGATTTGAAAAGCTTTCGAAATAAGATTCCCAGGGGTTATCTCTGGAATCTACCAAGAGTCCCTAATATGTGACTGAGTACCAAAATCCTAAAATATTCTATGACACAACCTTAATCCTAAGGCAGGCTCGTAGTAGTACAGATAAGCTCAAGTACCACCACGACTTTGCATTAATTGCAAAGACAGACCTGCATGGGCCACCACAAAAATGTGTCACGACCCATACCCGGATCTACGGGTACGAATACGTGGGCCACGCTCAGCCTATGCCGCAGTATCGACGGTAGAGCGCTGTCAAGTACCCGTTACTAACTATAACCTCTAAAGATCCATAACTATAAAGGTACTCGTATCACATCACAAAAACTAAAGAAGATAAGACAAAAAATAATAGCAATATCACTAGAACAACTACAATCTACAAGGATCATATGAGACAAGAATAAAACAGAGAAAAACAATAACAAACTAAATAACTACCAGACCTAGAACTCCTGAGAAATAAATCACGATGAAGAATACGAGAACCACCCCAGCTAGCAACATCCTGTAGTCCAATACTGAGGGCACAACTACTCCTAAAATATTGTCAATATATCCAGTCAGGATGGAACGAACACAAAACTCAAATAACAGTTCTAGTTAGACGATATTGAAAATGTAGCAGTAAATAGAGAGAATATACAAGGAATCACGAAATATACATGTGAGTATCATGGCAAGGTAAACTGTAAATCTAGAGCTAGAACAAGGCAAGTAAAACTGATCATGGCATGTACAAGAATGAAGAATCATCTATCTAGGTGTGTGAGTAATAGCTACAACATGTGGCCAGCTTGAAAACTTGCACAATAGTAATAGGTCTGGCTAATCATACGTGGGGTGTATGATCAACACTCACAATCAATAGATGCACAAAGGGTGCACAATAGGCTTTGACCACATATCTACACTAATACTCCCTGTCCCCCGACTAGTATAGTGGATCCAACCATGACACATCATGACGCGCGATTCTCTGAGAGGGTAGCTAGCCTTCGCAGGAATCGTGTCTATACAATGCACAAGGAACAAGAAAGACTTGCACAATATATACCAAGGATAGCAAGGAATAACATCTCATGACGGGATCTAAAGAAATACCAATCCGTGTGAACAATGTGTCAAGAGAACAAGAATATCTACACTAAATACAAGAAACATAGACGATATCATAAAAAAAATATTATCAGAAAATGTACTCGCCTGTGATGTGATGGATGAGTCGACTGAGTCCAAAACAGTGCCTCGAGGACCTATAGGTGGAATACTGTATCAATATAAGGGTTTGGAAGTAAAATTAAGTCATACTAAGTCAAACTAGGTCAAGGCAAGTCAAGGGTTGACTTACAGTTGACTTTTGGTCAACTGGTCAACTCTTGTCAACCCTGGTCAACTTTAGGTTAAACTAGGTCAAATGTTGACTAACAGTTGACTTTGGGTTGACTGGTCAAATTTGGTCAAGTTTTAGTCAATTTTAGGCTACGGTTGACTTCTGGTTGACTTTTGGTCAAAATAGTCAACTGTGGTCAACCAAGGTCAAAACTAGTCTAACCTAGGTCAAATGTTGACTCTACTTCGACGTTCAATCAAAGTAGTCAACCATGGTCAAACAGGGTCAAGGCTAGTCTCTATAAACATCTACAGGGTCAACATATCAATTTTAGTGATTATGAAATCACTGGAATCGATGGATCTCAAAATACAACAAAAGGAGAAATATTATAACAATAGGATAAAAACCTACAGATTTTGTCGGATGGTGAAACAACCATCACCAATGTGTCCAGAATGGTCAAATTAGCTAGAACAGCATATCCATTAGTCCAATTTGGACACAGGGACAAAAATGTAATTTTGGGTCAAAACGGTGTCCGTGTCGGACCCACTTGTACCGAAAAATGTGCCAAAATAAAAGTCCTCAAAACCTAGAAAAATATATATCAACGAATCCAGAATGACGATACGAACTCAACGGTATATCCGAAATTGGATTCCGATAACCCGATCTCAGATTGGTCCGTTGACCGGGATATTGGAATCCGATTTGCACGGAAATACGTATCGGAGCCAACGTCCACAAAACTCAGCAAATTATATGTCAACGAGTCCTGACGATACGAACTCAACGGTATGTCCAAAATTGGATTCCGATGAGCCGATCTCAAAATAACCCGTTGACCCGGATATTGGTATCTGACTTGCACCGAAATGCGTGCCGGAACCAATGTCCACTAAAACCTAGCAAAGTATATGTCAACGAGTCCAGAATGACGATACGAACTCAACGGTACATCCAGAATGGGATTTCGATGAGCCGGCGTCAAAAAGTCCTGTTGACCCAGACTGTGGGGCCCACTTTGCACCGAAAAACGTGTCAGGGCCCACATCCTCCAAATCTAGCAAACTTTATATGAAAATGTGCCAGAACGATGCCACAAGTCTATTGGTGGTGTCAGAAATTGAATACGGAGTTCCGGGTTCAAAAATAGAATTTTATAAGTGTAAAATTAAGAATTCGGACGACCAACTTTGGCGTCGAATTCGACCAACCAATGTAACGCCCCAGAACCAGAATACTGGAGAGCGGGGGCATACAAAGCCAGCTACGTATATTGAAGTGCAACCCATCTCGCTATACGGTCACGGCCGTCTAGATATATGAGGGTTTAACAACAAGCCATTAGTCTCTTAAGGTCATGAACAAGCCTATTGTCTCAATCTCAAGCAAGTAATAACAGTTACAAGATATCATAGCACCAAATATACAATAGTAAGGCGTTCCATATATTACATATTTGGATGATCATGAAGCTATTCATACAAAATGTCAAGACTAGCAAGAGTTTCAGTCATACATGATCAATCCTAGGATTTGTCAATCATGTTACAGCCCGTAGGCAGACAGTAAGTAAAGGTACAATATGAGCTAACACGTGCTCGCCGGCTAAACGCCTCAAAAGAATATTTATACAATAAAGTGGAAGAACAAAAGAACCCATTTGTTGCCTTGGTTACGCCTGGTGGTCACCATCTGGCTGGAAGGTAGGTAGATCCTCTGGAGCTGCTCCAATATCTGGCCATGCAAAACCAGCTGGGTCAGACCCCAGAAAGAGTAAGTGCCACAAAGGAGGCTTCACTTAGGAACTAAAGCCAGCATATAATAATGGATATTAAAGATAATTATATATAAAGAAAACTGATAATAACAAAGCCAAAAAAAGTGAATTGAATACGAGAAAACCATTCAGGCAGCCAGGTCACAACCCTTAAACCAAACAAGGACCGGGGTTGTAACCCTTCACCTGAATAGAAACCTGTCTCAATTTCTTGTTGGTAAAGTAAAACATGACGAGCATGACATAGGGTGCAACAAGACAATAAACGAAGAGAGGACACAGAACTCCTCCGGGAGCCAGGTTACAACCCTTAAACCAAACAAGGACCGGGGTTGTAACCCTTTGCCTGAACAGAACTGGGCCCCTGATCATTGTAGTTAAGGTAAGCATAGATAATTATGTCATGATACATTCTTGTACAGGATCAGGACAAGACTAAGCCAGACTAGACTCCATCCAATCAATCACGGCCAAGCAATGAGTACGGCTTGATACTTTAACTAAATAGGGTTATCACAGGCCTAGTTACTAGCAAGATGCAATGAGATTATTCCAACAGCCACAAGCCCCACAGACCATCCAGGTTATCCAAATGCAATTAGGGGATTGAATTCATGTGGGTACATCGTCCAAGAAATGCATGTACCCTTAAGTAGCTTGGTGGGTGCAACACATGACAGTGTGCTGGAAATGTGCCCTACTCGACAGTAGGCTACAAATCACATGATGGGGCGCCCAGATAACGGGATTGCCTGTAGCTGGGAAATCTCTCCATGACTACTAGATTTTCTAGTTATTAGCCTTAGTCAATTTCAGTAGGTACCCCTGACCGTGGTACTCAGGGGTCCCTATCCTAGACATGATATAAGAAAATGCTAGTTTATTTGTACAAACACAATCGTCCATGGTGTCCAGGCCATTCGTTCTTGTCATGTCATTCTTGTCGTCGCAATAGCTTTCAATAGTTCCCATCATGCTTGCTTGTCATGTCATGTCATGTTTACTTCATACCATGCCGTGTATAATTATCAATCCAAACATACTAAATAAATTCGTGATTATCAAGTTCATGACAATAATGGGGTACTCCATAGGGACTCAAAGTCTCTACGTGTGAACCTCTACGCTAGGCCAAGGGACCTCAAGCGTAAAGTGGCTTACGCTTAGCAAGAGCAAGGTGAGATAGCTCTACGCGAGCAAGGGTGCATATGGGTAGAGTTTTACGCGAGCCAGGGCTTTATGCTAGCAAGCCGTAGACAAGCGAGGCTCTACGCGAGTGAAACTCTACGCGAGCAAGCTCCACGCGAGGAAACACTCGAGCAAGACTCTACGCACACGAGAGTCTGCCTGAGCTAGAGTCTACGCGAGCACGATTCTATGCGAGGACGATTTTACGCGAGCTGGAGGGCCGCGAGCGTAAAATTCGAATAAACTCGACGTAGAACGGAGTACGCTGGCATGCAAATGCGTGTGCATAAAAGGCTGAATAATACGCTGTAAAACATAGGCGTAAATGCTAAACACTAAGCTAACACGTTAGAACGTGTGCGTAAAACTTCATCTTCTCCCCATGGCCAAACAAGCAGGCGTAAAAGCTCATGAACTCAAGCAAGCCCCATCTCGGTCAAGTCTCGATGAAATCCAACCATTCAAGAGCCAAACTTGCGTAAAATCGAAATCCCTACTACATGGAACTCTCAATTTCGGAAACAACCAAGTTTTAGAAGATCAAAACCATGAAGATCAAAAATGCTAAAACTTAGATCTACAAGAAATGAGCCATGAAATTCAAAAATGCTAAATACTAAAGTGTCTTAGAATCTCGTGAGGAAGACAATGGAACGATAAAATTTGAGTTCCTCCATGAAGCAAGTTGCACTTGCCTAAGCCTCTCTTTAGTAGGTGAAGAGTAATGGTAAGGAAGAAGAAGAATTAATGAAGAAGTAAATGAGGAGAGAGAAGGGGTTGGTGGCTAATAAAGGAAGAGAGTGGGTTGGTCCACATGCAAAACCGAACCAAGCAATCCGAACCGAACCAAGAAATGAAATGCCAAAATAAACCATACAATGAGACATGCCATGAATCAAAATACGTACACGTATATTAAAATACGTAATACGAACCACGGGCGTTACAACCAAACGTGCTCACAATGAAAAGAAAATTAAGGAACGGGAAGAGGGTTATACCTGCTGTGCACAGGAACTGGTAGCACGCCAAACGGAGCTGCGAAGGAGAAGATACGAGTCGACGAAGTTGGCTCCACAAAACTGTCCAAAAATAACGCAATTTAAAGCGTCAACTTGGTGGCCGATTTTGATCTATCAAATGACGAAATTAACAGATGAAATTTGAGAGAGATGAAGGGGTATATACCGAGATTGTGACGGAGCAAAGAGTTCGCCGATCCAATGGTCGGATTTCCCAAAAAATATGCACGAAGTTGCTACCTCGAAGCATGAATTCTGAAATTCGTCCGCGCGTGCGTCGATGTAATTCCGTACAAAACGCACGAATCGCCTGTGTATCGCACCGGGGTGGAGGGCGCTGCTCGGGGGGGTTCGTCGGGGTCGCCCGGATCCAGGGGGGCACGGGGGACCGAGCGGTGGCCAGCCACGGCGGTGCAGCACCTGTCGGCCGCGGCTGCTGCTGTACCTTGCACTGCTGCTGCTGCTGTGCTTTGCTGCACTGTGGCTTGCTGCTGCGGCGGCGACGGTACGGCCAGCCAGGGGAGGAAGGAAAGGAGGGGTGGTGCTCGGGTGGTATAGGAATGATGGAATGGTGTGGGTGATGAAGATGGTGATGGTGGTGTGTGGTTTAATTAGAAGAAGGAGAAGAAGAGGAGAAGGAGGAGGTGGTGGTTGGCCGTGGGGTATCGGGGGAGCTTCCGGCCATGAGAGGGGGGTCGGCTGTTTAGAAATGAGAGGGAGAGAGAATTAAAGTTAGAGAGAGAAAGAGAATTATGTATATATTATATGAGTGTGTGTATATATAATATATAAAGAGAAAGAGAGATATATTTAGAGAGAGAGAGATATTTAGAGAGAGATAGAGGTCGACTGAGAGGGAGTGGGGGTGTTGTGTGTATGCTGGTGAGAGGGAGAGGGTGAGGGGTGTGTGTGAGAGAGAGATATTATATAATATATATGTGTGTGTGTATATATTATATAAATAGAAAGAGAGGGAGGATGAGAATAGAGAGAGGAGGGCTATTACTGTGTACAGGAGGGGGTGTTGTCCTGATGGTGATGGGTGAGGGGGTGGTAGTGATGGGGGTGAGGTAAGAATTTAAATGTAGAGAGAGAGAGAGTATTATATATATATATATATATATATATATATATATATATATATATATATATATATAATAGAGAGAGAAAATAAGATATTTATATAAAATAGGAATATTTTTTTAGTAGAGAAAATGCAAATACAATAGTGGGGTGTATGGGTAGTCATGACAGGGGTCACACCCAATTAGGTTGGGTGTTGGGTCAAGTTGGACAAGCTTGGGGCCAAGATTTAATTAAAATAACAATTTCAAACCAATTAAAATTATGGATGGAATAGGAGCACAAGGGAGATCAAATCGGTGGCACGCAAGTGGCACGTGCATAGTAGAATCAAAACAGGCTAGGCCATATATTGGGTCGACTGGATTGGACCGATGTCGGGCCCAAAAATTAAGTTGAAAATTAAGTTGAAAATTAAGTCACGAATTACGGCAGACGATAAATTGGTCTAAATTGACCCGAAAGTTGCACGAAGCAAATGGAGCACAAGGGAACAAGTTCGAGTGGGACATGATATATCAAATTGAAGATAATCTTATCTACTACAAACTTTAAGAAGAAAGTTTCCAGAGACTGGCATCCCTGATGCTCTAGGAATTAAACTCACGGTAAAGAGCATTTAATGAAAAAAATAATTAATAAAAATGAATTATCGATAATAATTCATTTAGGAAAATTCAAAAAATAAATCTCAGAAATTCAGGGGGCTTACACAAGATCCTCACCATAATTATATTTGAAGTAATCATGACTAGGAGGTCCAACCTTTTACACGCGACGGTCAGTGAAACCAATACACTCGACAGCAGGACAGGCCAGAGTTATGCCTTACGCGTCCTACATTTATGACGAAGCTCACAAGCTAGATCCTATTAATGAAAATGTGACTGGTTATGGCGCTACTCCAACTTTGTAATGACAGCATAAGTTTATATTAATGATAGGGTGACTGATTGTAAAACCACGCATGTCACCTTAATGAAGAATTAACAAAGGTATGGCATCAGAGTTTGGCACAATGCCATCTGTAGGGCCTAAAAATTAAGTTGCGCCATGAATCTACTACCCAGTAATCAAGTTGTACCCCAAAAATCAAGCTACACCACTTTTTTTAAGCTCGGAGATCAAGCTGCGCCACTGATCAGGTTGCGCCTGATATCAGACTGCGCCCAGTCTTATTGCGCCAAAATCTACGTGACGTCTGACATTTAATGGCCATCATTACCTGACAACACTGACAACTGACACCACAGTGAATAAGAAAAATCTTTTCGAATCCCGTGAATTATGCCGCTCAAGGGGAGTTGGTAGACAGCTGTCCTGTACACTTCGTAAATTGCACCTAGGCACAATCCAGACAAAATCTTTAGTTGTGCCTAGGCGCAATCTGAATGACTTCTGCTCAAAAGCTGCCATGTGTCTAGGCGCGGCTCAATCAGGCGCAGTTGACCGAAGCTCGCGCAACCTGATGAAGTTGAGACAATTTACATTCTAAAGCAGGATGATGTGGCGCACATGCTACTAATCTCTCAAGACGTGTCTATTATCCTGTACACGAACATGCGTATCTCAATCACATGATGCCATGCGTCTAAATACAGTTAGTACACGACTTAACAACTGAATGAAAGTTGGCACAACAGGAGGTTGGCGCAACCCAATGTGGCACAATCCAGCCTCGCGCATACCACAATAACTGCTAAAACAGTTATTTCTTGAACTCTATAGATAGAGTTTCCAATCATTGTGAAATCATCAGATACATACACACAGAGATCAAGAACTCTTGCAAGATCGCTGCTGTATTCTCCAGAGGCTACAGTTTTCAAGTTCATATAGTCCAAGGGATAAAGTGATCGTCTTCTGATCAGATTCCTACAGTGGTACTTTCCCAAAATTTATTATACTTTATACTAATTCTTTTTCAAGTTTGGAATAAACTTTTTATTTTTGCAAATAAAATGGCGACACTGCTGGGGACGACTTTCTCCTCCGACGAGAAGGTGACAACTCAATGTGATACTGCGTCGGTCGACAAGACGCAGAAGACTCTGGTTCTTCAGGTCAACTAGACAGCCTACGAGAATATGATCAACGTCAAGAGCAACAAGCGCACTGTGGCTATCACCAAGAACAGGACCGTGTGGACTCCAAAATCTCCTACATTTGCTGTTGCTCAGGCGCAACTTGAGTGCTCAGTGGCCAAGGCGCAATTCGCCTCAGTGGCTCCGGCACAGCCCGATTCTACTGCCAGGGCACAATCCACTCTTCCTACTGCCCGCGTGCAGTCTACTACCCATGTTACTGCCAAGGTGCCATCAATAGCCCGTAGGACTATGGCGCAACCCAAGCAATCAGCACTTCAAGTGCAGTCTGCTACTCCAGCGCAACTCAAGGGAACTAGTCTTTTGGCTATTCCCTCTTCTAATTCTCAAGTTCTGAACTTGGAGAATCAATATTCTAGTGCTAACACTAGACAGAACAAAGGGAAGAGACCTTTGACACTTCCTCGATTGGCGCAATCTGTGCCCAAAATGATCTCACGATAGAACAAAGGAAAAGGCTTCTTAGCTGACCCTTCACAAAATAAAGGGAAGCACCATTTGGTCTTTTCTCAAACTTCCCTAGTCTATGACTCAGGGGAAGATCTATCAGATTCTATTCCTTTAAACAGAGGTCTTCAGATCGCTGATATTGGATAGAATACTGACAAAAGAGGTATCTTACCTACCCCTATGGGGTTTGGTCAAGACCTTCCTATCTTGTAAATTTCAAGATCCAAGCAAAAAAAATTGAGGGTATCACGAACAGAGACACCTGGAGCAGAATTTTCAGATTTACGTGCTTATCTCAATAGGCGTCAACCAGTATCAACTTTGGCAAAACGTAAGAACCCTATGCCAAAGGACAATCTGTACCAAAAGCTAAAGTTTGAAAAGAAATACCCAACCACCTATTCTAATAAGTTGAGTACATCTTTGTACACTCAGGGAACTAAACATTTGAAGAATAGAAGACATGTTCCTAACATCATTAAGGAATATGTTCCTCCGACTTCTTCTCGTCCTGTAGTTGTAACTGATTTGCGGCAACGTCTTACACAAAGACGAAAAATTACAGGGATGTCTCCCTCACCTCCAAATCGTGCTTCAAATTACCACTGCCTTCATGAAGTCGTCATCAACTGTTGTTGCTAAACGGCTCGACGATCTGTCTTCGATCGTCTGAACTATGCTTCAACTCCTGAACATATAATAGAAGACGAAGATGAGCTATTATATGCTTCTGTCAACATGACTTCTCAAGGCACTTTGGGTGGGAAACGTCCAAGACGTAATGTATCCTGTAATCCTAGTCAGCAATACTTGGATCGGATTCATTTATCCAGTGAAGGTGTCTTTCGATACACTAGATCGAGAAATCGACATTTGAACCAAGGTGTCTTTAATCAAGAAGATCTCCCCATCGCTCATATAGGAGAAGACTCTTTCTCAGAGTTTGATGCAGATAGTGAAAGTTCTGAGCAAACTATCTCATCAATAGCAGCAAGAGAAGTGACGGCATATATCGTTACGGAAGATCAAGATGCCTCTACTTTAACCAATCAAGAGCAACGGATTGTTGCATTGGAGGACAAATTGAAGACCATGGCAGAGATGGTCGCAAGCATGCATACTATAATCGTGGCTCAACATACAGTGCCACCGATTGTAAACCCAGCTACAAATCCAGAGCTTATAGCATCTTCTGTACCTACTAGTCTGGGGGTACCAACTCCTCAGGTCGCTTCCGTGCCAATTCAAGCTGATCCCAGTCAGTCCGGTGCTGGGGGTGGTAATTAATACGCTGTTCCTCCTCCTAACACTTCTAACTAGCCTACCAATGCCCAAAACATCAGGGGATGCTAATGAGGCTGTAAAACTCTTACGTATTCAGTTTGAGGCCTTCAAGCAAAAGGATGGCCTACAGAGACTGGGTATAAAGCAACCATATCCTACGGAGTGGAAGGAGATTCTATTTCTTCATAAATATAAGCTCCCAACCATTATGCTGTTTGATGGCAGCATTTCTCCAAGTCAGTACATCAATCATTTTGAAGTGATGACTGATCAATTATACCCAAATGATGCTCTCCTTACCAGAGTGTTCGTCGGTTGTTTAGCTGGCGCAGCATACGACTAGTATTGTAGCCTGCCTGATGGCTGCATCACTTCTTTTGCTAGTTTCAAGAAAAATGTTCTTGGAACGATTCTACGAAGGAGTCAACGACATGACGATGTCTGCCCTTATTAAGATTAAATAGAGGCATAATGAATACACAGAGAGTTTTATTGAAAGATTCTGCCGAGAGGCACTCAAAATGCCTTTAGGAACTCCATCTGCTGTAACAATAGACACTTGCAAATCAAACTTGTTGTCTATTATCAGTATGTGGACAGCATCTACACAATTCCAAGATTGGCCTTCTTTCATTGTCAATGCCAAAGCAGCTGAGGTCAGTGCCGAAAAGTTCAAGTAGTTAGGAGTCCAAATGACTCATCCTAACTAAGATGAACATTCTACACCCGGGGGTAGTAATCGTCAGAATAATCGCAAGAGTAAAGATACATTGGCCATCAATCTTAAAGGCAAGGAGTCTTTGGCTGTCAACGTCACTCAGACGACATCCACTCCATCAGCACCACCACAGAAATTGACTCATCCAAAAAAAGAGTATTCTTTTGATGAAGATGATACTCTAAGCATCTTCGATTGCTTGATCAAAAGCAATAAGCTTCAGCTTCCAGAAGCAAAACGGCCAGAAAAAGTGGGTACAACTGATCACCCTAAATACTGTGTTTATCACATATTTATAGGGCATCCAACCAGAGCATGTTATGTGCTCAAGGGTAAATTCCAAGAGTTGGTCAACTCTGGAAAAATTACTCTGCAACAGGATGAGAAAACGGTGACTACTAATGTAGTTTCTCTATAATTCGGTAATTTTCCATCGTAACTTGTGCAAGATGGTGTTGTCCCCATTCCAAGGACTACTCTTGAGATCGTGAATCTCCTACCTCCTCAAAATGAAGGTCTTGTTCCGCTGTCAACTGATAGAGGAGAGATTATGTGGATTTACCCAGATCTGGTAGCAGAATTTGTAACGTTTTCCTCTCCTAAGCAAAAGAAGCATTCCAGATCTAAACCCAAGAACTGTAACATGGTATCCTTTGAACCAGTAACAGAAGAAGAAATTCTAATGGGCACTAGATCAGGGAAACCCAATCTTCGGGAGTATTTCGGAAATCAAGAGGACTCTGCTCCATCTTCTGATGTTCCTCCTTCATCATCTTCTCTTGGAGAGAATATACCATCCATATCCTTGTCGGTGGTCGAACCATCTCCTCTTAAACCAACAGCAGCCGACAAGGGGAAACAACCTGTCCGCTTTGATAAAGCGTTGAAGAAGTCCTCATCTCTCGGACTTGAGAAGCCTTATAATTTTGACATATTGGCTCAATTGGCCAATACTTCAGCAATATTGTCAATCTTTGAACTCTTACGTCTCTCAAAAGAGACTCGAGAGACGTTAAGTGAAGCCTAGATGCAGGCTGACGCTTGTCTTATTCTTCTCAAAAAGCCTGAAAAGGAGCCAGTGAGCTGTGCACGTTGTCATAATGTATTTAAATTAATGTCCAATATCACTTTTACACAAGATGATATGTTGTTAGAAGACAATCATCATGATCGTCCTCTCTATTTCACGGGGTATGTGGACACCATGAAAGTAGATCGCATTCTGATTGACCCAGGGTCCACACTTAGCATTATGCCGAAGTCTTTACTGGATGCTTTGAAGATCCCAGTGCATAACCTTTCTACGACTATCACTACTATCATGGGGTTTAATCAAGGAAGAAGTGAACCTTTAGGGAAGATACGCCTAAAACTTCAAATTGGCAATCTTCGTACAAAGGTGACTTTCTATGTTATTGACAATCATGGCTCATACAACGCTTTGTTGGGAAGGTCATTCCTCCATGAACACAATATTGTACCCTCTACGCTCCACCAATATTTCAAATATGTGGATGGTAATGGAGAAGTCCAAAAAGAGGTTACAGATCTGAATTCTTTCAAAGGGGTTGAAGCATACTGCAACGATTCTCGCATGTACAAGGAAGAATTCAGGAAGGTAGTACTAGCAATGGACACAGATGAAGAACAGAAGAGTATACCAAATGATACTCTGGTGATTCCTGTCAAAGGACGTACCTTATGTCCTCAATCTTCCAAACCACTGACTATCTATCTTCCTTCCTATGAGAAGCAGCCCAAGGGTGATAGTCAGGAACAAAGAGAGCTCACCTCTTCTGAGCCGCTTGTAATCGACCTTCGTCGCAAAAAGCTTCCTTCTCCTTCTCGTTTTTCTTCTTCCCCTCTTATCATCAATCTGACTAAGCCTGCTAAGGCTAAAGTTCCTGTTCTAAATGATGGTGTAAAAATCAATAAAGCATCTCCTTTGCAGTATACTGATGTCTTTTACTATACTCAGTGTTATTTGGATATGCTAGATAACTTTAAACCACTTACAATAGAAGTCGTATCATCTCTGCAAAATGTGGTATCATTGGATTCAATACAGGAGTCATACTTCTTAGTACCGTCTCGAAAGAAAGATGAAAAGCTTATATTCTTCAACAAAAGAGAGGAACCAAAAATTATGCTCCATAATGATAATAGAGATGATACAGGAAGGCTACAATTACACCGCTATAGTCCACAATCCAAAGCCATCTTCCATAAAATGGGTTATAATTTCAGAACAGGCCTCAACAATGGTAAAGGAAGGCGGACTCCCCTTCGTATTGCTGTTCGAAAAGAAAAATCATAAAAATACCACAGTAAATCGAAGCGGGGCTTAGGTTATGCTTTACCTCTCCAAACTCCAGAACCTTCTGAATCTGATGAAGAAGAACGATCTAACTCTTCTGATTCTATTTCACATGATTCTGACACCAGCATTGGTCATGTTCATAGGGTGATGGTATCTTCTAACATGGTGTCTGCCGAATTCTCGAAAGAAGATGAAGATGACATTGAAGAAGCTCTTGAAGTGGACCCTTGGGCACAAAAGATGGACAATCAGTAGAAACTTCGTTTCGAACAACGAGAACCATCTACTGAAGATCAACTTGTCCAAATCGATATTGGAGAGGAGGGTGTATCACGACTAATCTTCATTAGAAAAAATCTCTCAGATGATGATAAACAAGAGTTAATTCATCTTATTCGTGAATATATTGATGTCTTCGCCTTGAGTTACGAAGATACGTCGGGATTAGATCCTCAAGTTGCAACTCACAAGCTTAATATTCTACCGAATGCCAAGCCGGTCAAACAACAACAACGGCGATTCAAACCTGAAATGAAGGATGCAATTGATGATGAAGTCAAAAAGCTTATAGCTTACGATTTTATCAGAGAAGAACAGCATCCTGACTGGGTAGCCAACGTTGTACCAGTCCTGAAGAAGACCGAAAAGGTTCGAGTTTGTATAGACTTTCGAGATCTCAATGATGCTTGCCCTAAAGACGAGTTCCCTCTCCCGATTACTGATGTCATGATCGACAATACATGTGGATTCGAATGAATTTCTTTCATGGATGGATTTTCTGGATATAATCAAATCCGGATGAATTCTGAAGATGAGAAACATACTTTATTTCGTACTCCTCGGGGTGTGTACTTTATACGGTCATACTGTTTGGTCTTAAGAACGCAGGTGCAACTTACCAACGGGCTATGAGTACTATTTTTTGCGATAATCTGTGAAAGACTGTCGAATGCTATGTTGACGATATTGCTGTCAAAAGTCGTCTCAAAGAAGATCACATTCAAGATTTAAGAACTATCTTCAATCTAATGCGCCAGCATCAACTCAAAATGAACCCCACCAAGTCTTTCTTGGGTGTCTCTAGTGGTAAGTTTCTCGGCTTCATCATTACCTCTAAGGGTGTACATGTTGATCCCAAGAAGATCAAAGCCATTCAAGAGATGCGTCATCCACGCAACCTAAAGGAGTTACGAGGATTCCAAGGTCGACTTGCGTACATCAGGCGGTCCATTTCGAATTTATCTGGACTTTGCAGACCATTTACTCAATTAATGAAGAAAGGTGTATCTTTCGTTTGGACGAAAGAATGTCAAT
This sequence comes from Iris pallida, assembly GCA_029216955.1. Taxonomy (NCBI): domain Eukaryota; kingdom Viridiplantae; phylum Streptophyta; class Magnoliopsida; order Asparagales; family Iridaceae; genus Iris; species Iris pallida. The sequence continues at coordinate 3,841,427 of JANAVB010042218.1, read as the reverse complement.
GAGCATTTGACAACATAAAGCGGTATTTAATGAGTCAATCGGTTTTTGTACCACCGATCTCAGGAATACCCTTCTTAATGTATGTCCGAGCAATTGATTATTTATTGGAAGCTTTGCTGGCTCAAAAGAACAAGGAAGGTCATGAACAAGCCATCTACTATCTTAGCCGAACGATGATTGGAGCTGAACATCGTTATAGTCCTGTAGAGAAGGAATGTTTAGCCTTAATATTTGCTGTTCAGAAGACAAGACATTACATCATGGGCCAAACTATTCATGTCACATCCCGAGTCAATCCTCTTCGATCCTTAATGAAGAAGCCAAGTACACTCAATTCTGGGCTTGTCACATGGGCCATATTACTAGCACAATATGATATGGTTTATGTTTCTCAAAAGTCTGTGTAAGGCCAAGCACTTGCTGACTTCTTAGCAGCTCATCATGTCCCTGAGACATCTAAACTCTATGATGAGATTCTGGACGAAATATTAGAATCAAATATGATCTCAAAAGAATTTCCTACCTGGAGGTTGTTCTTTGATGGAGCTTCTAGAATTGGACCTGGAGGTACCCTTGTAGCTGGAGTAGGAATTGTTCTTGTTTCACCCGATGGATTAACTATTCAAATGGCCTATTCTTTAGATGAATCGTGCTCTAACAACATGGCAGAATATAATGCCTTTATCATTGGACTCCAATTAGCCAAACAACTGGATATCAAATATCTCGAAGTATATGGCGACTCAAAACTGATTGTTAATCAGGTTAGAGGCATATATGAAGTCCGACATCAAGATCTAGTACCATATCATGAAGCAGCAACCAAGATAGCTTCTTCATTCAAAGGGTTCTTCATCGAACATGTACGTTGCGCATGCAATACAGAAGCCGATGCCTTAGCTAACCTAGCTGCGGTACTGGCAATTCCAGTCAAAAGACAACAGATGGTTGTTATCTCTAATAGGAAACTATTCTGTGTTGAAAATAACCACAACATTAAATTCAGCAACCTAACTGAAGTCAACGTCACTTGTGAGAACTGGAGAGCACCTTTTATTGATTTTGCAGTACATGACATCTTGCCAGAAGATCCTAAAGAAGCTACAAGTATCCGTCGTCGATCGCTTCGATTCAATTATAATCATACTACTAAAACACTCTATCGAAAAACTTTTGATGGATTACTCTTGAGGTGTCTCGCTGGTGATGAAGCAAAGCAGATATTACATAAAGCTCATGATGGTGTTTGTGGAGCACATTAGCCTGGTCCTAAACTACAAGATCGTATTCGATGTATGGGCTACTACTGGCCCTCTATGGTATCAGAATCTATTGACTATGCAAGAAAATGTCGTGCATGTCAGATTCATGCAGATTTTATTCACCAACCATCGAAATTTTTTCATCCGACTGCTGCCTCATGGCCTTTTGAAGCTTGGGGCATGGATATAATTGGCTCTATCAATCCTCCTTCATCTAAAGGGCATCGGTTCATCTTAGCTATAACTGATTATTTCTCCAAGTGGGCAGAAGCTATACCATTGGCTGAAGTTAAAACGAGTAGTTTTATCAACTTCATCAAACATCATGTGATATACAGGTTTGGTGTCCCTCGCTGAATCATCCATGATAATGGATTGCAATTCACCAGCCAAAAGTTTAATAGGTTCTGTGATGACAACAGAATCAATAATATTGCCTCGACGGCCTATAATCCTGTGGCTAACGGGTTGGCTGAAGCATTCAACAAGACCATTATCAAACTCCTTAAAAAGTTTGTCTTTATCAACAAACGTATTTGGAGTGACAAACTTGGAGAATGTCTATGGGCATATCGTACTACTGTCCGTAATCCTACAGGTTGCACACCTTTTTCTCTAGTATATGGGTGTGAAGCTATTCTGCCTTTGGAAATTCAAATTCCATCATTGAGGATCGCTATTGCGAACGAACTTACTACAGAAAACAATGATCGTCTTTGGCTTCAAGAGTTGGAGGCGCTCGATGAGAAAAGGTTACTGGCTCAACAGCATATTGAACTTTATCAAGCCCAAATCTCAAAAGCTTTCAATCGCAAAGTCAGAGTGCGAACATTTTAAGAAGGCGAGTTGGTTCTGACAGTCAGACGTCCTATGACTATGACACATATGAGCAATGGCAAGTTCGAGACAAAGTGGGAAGGACCGTATGTGGTAAATAAAGTCTTCTCCAATGGAGCCTATCAATTAACAGATATGGATGGCAGAGTTGCTATGATGCCTATCAATGGCAAGTTTCTTAAGAAATATTATGTATAAAGACAAAATGTACTTTATTTCAGAAACATGATGTAAATAAAAGTTTATTTTTATTCATAGAATTACATAAATATTAAGGACGGGGAGGAGGCCCTGATCCTTCATGATTAAATACATAGTTTGCCAACAGTTCAAACATCTCATTGTCTGAACTCACAAGAAACTTACAGGCAGCCATCCTTAATGCCTCTTCTTCGGCAGTCTTCCCGGGTTCCACTAACTTGAAGATCAAATCCTGTCCTGGCGCAGGAGGAACAGTTGATCCTTCGCCTCTTTCTTTTCGAGAAGGCACGGGAGGCTCAGTAGGGAGTATCTCGGTTTCTTCTTCGATCTTCGGAGCAAGTAAATCTTTGGAAGACATTTTTGTACAGAAGGGAAAGTGATTGACAATATCTACAAAAAGTTTTATTCTATTTATAGACAAAATAAATAGATAATCAGCCTCAAGAACTGATGCAACTGTTGGAAAGAGGTACAACTGTTCGTTCATTTATAACTGTTCATTCACTTATAACTGACCATTCATTGTCCCTTCTCCGAAATTGACATGACTATTCACTCATTTATTCTTTTCTTCGAGAGTTTGAACGACCATTCATTTATTCAATGTCTCTCCCTTAAAAATCGAAGTGACCGATTACTCATTTATTTATCATAATGAGAATCCATGTCTCTGAATTCCAAATAGCCACATCAAACAACTTACCACATTCGCATTCTATCTGCATTTTGTTATCTATGTCATCATATCAAAATTGAATTATAAAAAAAGAAGAAGAATGAGACAATCATTTCTTTATTCCTTCTTTAAAAAGCATAGATACATCTTGATGAAAATCTATTACATCTCTGATTTTAATTCTAATGAAGGTCTATTACATCTTTGGATCTTTCCATTTGATAATGAAGGTCTATTACATCTTTGGATCTTCTTATTTGTTGGTGGCAATTCCGTGTCGTCTCGACCTGAAGCAACGAGTCAGACAATGGAATCAACTCTGGTCTTCTCTCTCAGAAAGACGAGAGGAGAACCCCAGAGTGCAGCAGCCCAAAGATGAGCTGCTGTCAATACAACTGGTAGATAGAAGACGACCCGCCAGGGGAACTAGGAACGAAATCATCCTTGTGATACAATTCCTAGTTCTGCGACTCCACCATCTAACTCTCATGTATAAAGGTTATTCCTACCATCTGAGGAAGATCCTTCTTTAACATGAAGAGTCCTGAACTGTCTGATTTGAGTGTCAGAACCACATGAGTTGTCTGATGTGAGTGTCAGAAGAATGCCCTCTGCGACATCCAAATCACCAATGCCAGTCCTGAAGAAGCTTGTTAGCTGAATCCCTGCAAATATTAACAAAACAGGAAAAGTTAACAGAATCTATCAAACAATGTGCGCTTATCAACAGGCACAAACCAGCAGTGTGTGTTTATCAACAGGCACAAACCAGCAGTGTGTGCCTATCAACAGGCGAACATCAGCACTGCAAACTGATCAAACAGGCGTATATCGAAAATGTGCGCCGATCAATAGGAGCATATCTCCACGGTGCAAGTTGATCACACTGGCACATATCAACAATACGCACCTATGATTGAGACTAAGTACTGGATTGAAATGTGCGCCTATTCTCAGAAATAATTAGCGTATATCAACAGTGTCTACAACATGCAGATCAATACCTATCTTCAAAAGTGGTGCGAAAGAATAATATTCATACCATTAATTCTTCTTCGAGACTTACCAATTTTTGAAGACACAGCATACAAAAGAATAACATCATGATGGATTGGCGCAAGTGGGACCTTGTAAGAAGTCATTTGTTTTGAGAAAGAAAGAATGGCTCTTTCGTTTTGGCTATCCTTTTTAAAGTACTGAACAAGGAAAATGGGCGCATCATTCTAAGAGCCTATTTTGGGAAAGAACTAAACTATAGGCGCTTAAGACCACGTGATGGCTGCCATGTGTCTCTCAAAGAAGCAGTAAACAAAGAATTAGCCAAAGGCACATGACCTCGTGTGCTATTCAAAATCACAGCCACACAATATATCAAAAATTTTAGATTTCATTTGCATAAAGATGGGTGGACCCCTACAGACAAGGACACAAGAAAAGAGAATAAAATTTTTGGCACGCCCAAACATTATTTCTTGTTCTTGCCTTCATCAGGCTGACGAAGGGCGGCGTCCAATTCTTGTATGTTGCGGATCCCCGAGCGACGAATCAGATTAAAGAACCACTCTGTATCACCACGCTCTTCGGAGGATGGCCCACCATTCAAGTGATTGAAGACTATCGAGTCTAGACCAAAACAGTCTAAAAAGTTTGCCGCTCTCAGCGACGGGTCAGCCTCCAACAGATAAGTTGTAGGCGCAACATCATGTCCCGCTTCAGGGGACTTGATTATAGTGTCAGCATTTATCTCCATCTCTTTCTTCTTGGGGGCCATTGAAGAACAGAAGTGAAAAATAAAGCATAAAGATCAACTACTACATATATATCAACAAAATGACTCTTCATATTCCTTATGGGAAACCGAAAATTATCAATGAATCTCGGGAAGACGAAGAGAAAGTTTTATGTTTTCGAGAAATAGATTTAAATATGATGACCGGTTGTTGACTGGCGTAACTTGACTCAGTCAAAATTTTTATAAATTTAAAGTATTTTAAAACTTTGAAATATTTTTAAGTTTTGAAAACTTTGAAAGGGGTCTTGTAGGGCCTAAAAATTAAGTTGCGCCATGAATCTACTATCCAGTAATCATGTTGCGCCCCAAAAATCAAGCTGTGCCACTGTTTTAAGCTCAGAGATCAAGCTGCGCCACTGATCAGGTTGTGCCTGATATCAGACTGCGCCCTGTCTTATTGCACCAAAATCTACGTGGCGTCTGACATTTAATGGCCATCATTACCTGACAACACTGACAACTGACATCACAGTGAACGAGGAAAAAAATTTTGAATCCCGTGAATTGTGCCGCTCAAGGGGAGTTGGTAGACAGCTGTCCCGTACACTTCGTAAGTTGCGCCTAGGCGCAATCCAGACAAAATCTTTAGTTGCGCCTAGGCGCAATCTGAATGACTTCTGCTCAAAAGCTGCCACGTGTCTAGGCGCGGCTCAATCCGGCGCAGTTGACCGAAGCTCGCACAACCTGATGAAGTTGAGACAACTTACATTCTAAAGTAGGATGACGTGGCGCACATGCCACTAATCTCTCAAGACGTGTCTACTATCCTGTACACGACCACGCGCATCTCAATTACATGATGCCACGCGTCTAAATACAGTTAGTACACGACTTAACAACTGAATGAAAGTTGGCGCAATAGGAGGTTGGCGCAACCCAATGTGGCGCAATCCAGCCTCGCACACATCAGAATAACTGCTAAAACAGTTATTTCTTGAACTCTATAAATAGAGTTTCCAATCATTGTGAGATCATCAGATATATACGCACAGAGATCAAGAACTCTTGCAAGATCGCTGCTGCATTCTATAGAGGCTACAGTCTTCAAGTTCACATAGTCCAAGGGATAAAGTGATCGTCTTCTGATCAGATTCCTACAGTTGTACTTCCCCAGAATTCATTGTACTTTGTACTAATTCTTTTTCAAGTTTGGAATAAATTTTTTGTTTTTGCAAACACCATCGATGCACTTTGCTCTGAAAGTTTGCCATAATGTCTCTTACGTCAGTGTGAGCAGGAAAAGATACTTCTCCCGAACCGATGTGATGCGTCATACGGATAGTGATCCACGCAGATGTCAATTCTATCACTTTATGTCCAGTGAAGGCATAAAACCCAAGCATAACAATGATCTACGTGCTCATAGATCGAGTCACTGCACTCCTCCTCGTTTCTCGTACAGAAGTCTAATTATGGCTATAAATAATAGCTCCGGGTGTATGCCTTCCAAAAGGTCGAACCTCGTGACCCTTAAGCCAATAGAGCATGCTTGCTACCGGTTACTCATGTCCACATTATCATGAGTTTGAGGCCTAACATGGGTTATTCAAGCGTCCCGTTGGACGGTACAAGGAGTAAAGCGATTGCGCACCGATCGGATCTCTACCTCCATTCGTCACCGTAATTTTTCTATACCTAGAATCTGTTATCTGTATTGTGATTGCTATAGTCTTTGTAATCAGAAATTTTTTGTACGATAAAGTTTTTTCGTACAAAAGAAAATAAAGAGCGTCCATGACGACCTTTCCCCTGAATACCAATCTTCTCTAGATCCTCTGATCCTGTTATTGCCGGGGCACAATTTTTCGATGAAAAACTGAGAAAATGAAACAATGTAAAAATAATGTTCCAACGCAACACTTCTAGGAAGGTTGCGCAAGTATAACGAAGATCTAAAAAGATATCGTTTTGATATTACGAGAATCTAAAAAGATTTCATAATCACAGCAATCAGATCGTAGTACTTCTAACAAGAAGATACAATCAGAGTTACTGGCAGCAACGAAAAAGGTGACTGGCGATAGATGGAAGAACTCCTGCTGGGGTGAATGATCACCGTTGTTCAAAGCTTTATTCGCCCTATGCGAACAGCTTCCAGGAACCAGCAAGTTCGTCGGAGAACTTGGAACACTCCTGCTCTTCTGACTCCTCGGACGGACATGAACTCCCATGAAAGGGCAACGCTGGTGCGGCGCCTTTCCTCTCTCTCTCGAAGGCTACAGATCAGAACTGTGTTAAAGAACACGTCTGAAATCTCTGTTTACTTGTGCTAAAGAACACTTCGTAAACTTTCTGGTGGCTTCTCTTTCTGTTCTGTTCTGTTCTGTAACCTGTGAGAGAGGAGGAGGAGGCCTTATATAAGCCCCTGCAACAACTGTCCGATTAGCACAATGTTAGGGACGTGGTAGTAACCACCCCGAACATGGAGCAACCGCTCAGAACATACGAGGACACGTTCTGCTGGAAGTTGTGCCACCAGCATAATTTACACTTTACATACACAGCCCCTTTTACGCACCCTACGCACACTACGCACTCTACGCACACTGCGTACGCTGCACACACTGTGCACTCTACGCACGCTGCGTACGCTACGCACACTGCGCGTACTGGGCGTACTGGGCTGTGTACTGGGCTGCGTAACTGGGTCAGCATAACTGGGCTCGCGTAACGGGCCGCACAACATGGTCGCGCAAGTGGCTCGCGCAACGAGCGCAACTTAAGCGCACTATGCACCTAGCGACGATGCTGACGTGCTAAGTGCAAAGTGCGCCAACAAAACGCCACATTACGCCTCATGAGCCCTTGAGCCCGAGCCCGAGTCCGAGTCCGAGTTCAAGTCGCTAAGCCCCAACGGGGCTTAGCTCCTATGGAAATAAATTTCCCAAGAGCAAAAAGCATGAATGCTTTAATTGTTGATTTTAGGCTTTTCCCATTAGAAAAATAATCCCACATGGCAAACCCATATGCACCTCCACACCACATGTGCATCTCCAATAATAGCAAAGCTAATATATAGAGATACAAACCATTTGTTTTTTTCGATGTGGGACTAAACCTTTCAAAAGAAAAAACCAAAAACCCAACAATCCCCAACATATCTCTATATATGGATATAAGTGTTCCCCACAGTAACTGTCCATCATACATTAGGAGAGATGTCGCTTACGACTTGAATCTTCCCGTATGGGTCAAAAATCAAACTATAATACAAGAATGGACTAAGCCTTGAATTCTGCATCATAGCTGAAATTCTTTCCACTCACATAATGTAGTTACATGTGCTTCTGGCTACACATTAAAGGCCCTGTGCCAGCCAGGTTTCAGTGTATAATTTTTGGTGTCTACAAGTTTACCCTCAAGAGACGGCCTGATATCTTTGTCATACACTATAGGTGAGTTCATTATAAAGAGACATGGCATGAAGCGCTTTGCGCTTCCCTTGCAGTGCTACGCCGCTATGACATAGCTTAAAGCCGAGGCCTTATCTCGTACCGGGAACCTCATCGGAGTGTCATACTACTGTAGCATGAGACAACCGCCTATTTGTAGTGCCAAACTACCCAGCATGAAGCCTTAGGCACCCTTGCGGTGTTACGCCGCAACGACATGACTTGCAAGGCCGAGGCTTTATCCCTAACCGGGTACCTCATGGTGGTGTCGTGCCACTGTAACATGAGGAACTCCTCCTCTTTGTAGTGCTGACTACACCCCTCTTTATATTTAACATACAGCATTAGGCTAACTGCCTATTTGCGGTGCTACGCCGCTGTGACTTGGCCTACAAAGCCGAGACTTTATCCTATTCCTAGGCAGCACCCCAAATATAGGAACCTCATTGTGGAGTCACCCCACTGTAGCATGGAGTTTCACTCCTTGTAGTGCTGCTCTACCGTGCTTCCTGTAAAGCACTCCAGGCATTCACTCTGCCTGAGAACTCATTAAGGCAATTAAGCCAACCTTCCCACAGGAACCGTTTTCTGCAAAAAACAAAAGTAGACAACAGTGGTTATAGGTCCGTAACCTTTCCATGCCCAATAGAACATGTACCCACCGTTCCTGATATTCTTCCGATTAGTGGTCCTCCCTTGAACCAAAAGCTAGATGCCTAGTAGATAAATCTTTGAACTATTAGCCTAAAACTTTATGGTAGGAATACAATAATCCAATATCAGAATGCCTTCAAGCCTATTTTACAAGCTGTGTCATTGACCAGCTGGCGCTTGAGGCCCTTGGTGAACGGATCTGCCAGGTTCTCCTGACTTCGAACATCAATCACTGCAATAACACCTCTCTTGATAAGATCGTGTACTGCCCTGTGCTTCAACCGCACAGTCCTCTTCTTCCCGTTGAAAAGGTCATTTGATGCCACCGCCGCAGTCGCCTGGTTGTCGCAGTATATCGGTATCGCTGGTATTTGCGCCCCAACCAATGGAAGATCATACATGAGCTCCCGAAGCCATTCTGCTTCCTCGGCTGCGGTATCTAGTGCAAAGAACTCAGATTCCATGGATGACCACGAGAGCATAGTCTACTTCTTCGACTTCCACGATATAGCAGCTCCACCCATTGTGAAAATGTATCTACCTTTGGACCTCTCGCTCTCCACCTCTGAGCACCAACTGGCATCACTGAAGCCTTCCACTATCGACGGATCTTCACTGTAGTACAGTGCATATGTCTGAGTCTTCTTGAGATATCTCATAACCCGTTTCACAGCTTTCCAGTGTTCAGCACCTGGGTTGCTCGTGAAATGACTCAGTATTCCCACGGCGAAAGCTATGTCAGGCCTTGTGGCAGTAGTAGCATACATCAAACTTCCCATTACGCTTGCATACTCCAGCTGCCTGATGCTTTCCCCTGAATTAGGCTTCAGTTTCAGATCACACCTGTACGGCGTATCGATCCCTGGAAGATCCCGATACCCATAACGAGTGATCATTTTCTCAATATAATGAGACTGTGACAGCGCTAGTCCAGTGTCTGTCCGGATGATCTTGATCCCTAAGATCACATCAGCTTCCCCCAAGTCCTTCATACTGAACTTGCTTGAGATGAATTTCTTTGTCTCCGTGACACAGCTAATATCCGTACCTAGGATAAGCATGTTGTCCACGTACAGACAAACGATCACACCTCTTCCATCAGCGAACTTCGTGTAAATACACTTGTCCGTATCGCTAACCATGTAGCCATTTGACCTTATAACTTTGTCAAATTTCTCATGCCACATCTTGGGAGCCTGTTTAAGACCGTACAAAGATTTCACCAACTTGCAGACTTTGTCTTCAAGACCCCTGATGACAAATTTCTCTGGCTGTTGCATGTAAATCTCTTCGGTCAGCTCGCCATTTAGGAAAGCCATATTCACATCCATCTGATGTATCACCATCTTATGTATTGCTGCGAGAGCAATCAACATTCTGATGGTGGTCATCCGGGCTACTGGAGCATACGTGTCAAAATAGTCAATCCTCTGCTTCTGAGAAAACCCCTTGGCTACCAACTTAGCCTTGAACTTGTCAATAGTTCCGTCTGCTTTCATCTTCTTCTTGAAGATCCATTTGCATCCGATGGGTTTTGCTCCTTCAGGAAGATCAACCAACATCCAAGTGTTATTTGAGGTGATGGAATCAATCTCATTGTCAATCGCCTCCTTCCAGAAAACTGCGTCTCTGGTCTTCATCGCCTCATCATAGGTAAGCGGATCTGCTTCCACATGATAGGTGACAAAGTCACTTCCGAAGTCCTTCGGCCTCCTCACTCACTTCGTTGACGGCTCAGCGAGATCTGGTTCAACCGTTGTTTCAACAACAACAACTTCTTGGACCACATCTTCAATGAAGACCTGCGCACCCTCGTTGTTCTCTGGAACATCCGCAAGAACAATATTCTTGTGCCTTGCAAATTTGTCTTCAAAATATTCTGCGTCGCGAGATTCAATGATATGATTTGACTCAATATCAAGAAATCTCCGAGCATCACTCTTCTCAGCATACCCCAAAAAAATTGTCTTATTAGTCCTTGTCCCAAGCTTCTGAATTTTCAGATCTGAAAGCTTGACATATGCCAGACACCCCCACACTCGAATGACATTCAAGTTAGGTCTGACCTTGAACCAGAGTTCATAAGGAGTAACGTCTGAAGTTGCATGAGGCACTCTATTTAGAATAAAAGTGGCCGTCAATGCAGCTTCTCCCCAGTAGCACTTAAGAAGGCCAGTAGTCAACAACATTGAGTTTATCATTTCTGTCAACGTCATGTTCTTCCTCTCAGCTACTCCGTTTGATTGAGGAGAGTACGGAGCCGTAGTCTCATTGACAATTCCATGTTCTTTGCAGAACGATGCGAATTTATGAGACCTGTACTCCCCATCTCGATCACTTCTTATCCTTTTGAGTTGTTGTCCAGTCTGCCGCTCAGCTTCGGCTCTGAACTCCTTGAACTTCTCGAATGCTTCGTCTTTAGCCTTCAGCAAGTAGACGAACGCATACTTTGAGAAGTCATCGATGAAGGTTATGAAATACTTTATCCCGGCCTTTGTAGAGAACTGTTTGAAGTCACAGATATCGGAGTGAACCAACTCCAGAAGATCTGTACTTCGATTAGCCCGAGGAAAGGGTTTCCTTGTGATCTTCGTTTGAGCACAAACTTCACATTTCTCTACCTTACCCCCACATTTGGAGATAAGTCCTAGACTAGACATTCTGTTTATTCGTTTACAATGAACATGTCCTAGCCTATTATGCCACAACTCAAGAGTATAAGCAGAATGAGTGACTTCATTAATTACATTGGACTGATTTACAAGCTGAATCTTGAACATTCCTTCGGTATAAAAAGCTTTTCCGAAATATGTTTCCTTGATAGACATCACCATCTGGCCAGCATTGATGTCCATCCTGAGGCCTGCATTACAGAGTAGGCCTCCTGAGACCAGATTCTTGGCGATAGCAGGTACGTGCTTCACGCCTTGAAGCGTCAGAGACTTCCCCGAAGTCAGCTTCAACACCACCGTCCCGATCCCGAGCACTTCAGCTTGTACCTGGTTCGCCATCTTAACCACTTCAGAAGTAGGGGTGTAGGTGGTGAACCACTCCTTACTGGAGCAGACATGGCAGGAGGCTCCAGTGTCTACCCACCAGTCAGAATCAGTCCTTACCGTATCAACCTGTGCAATCATAGCAACTACGTCAGTGATCATAGATACCTTACTAGGCTCTCCTTGCTCTGATTGCTTGGTCTTTGCTTTGCACTCATTCTTAAAGTGGCCCTTCTTACCACACTTGAAGCAAGGCATTTCTGACTTTGGCTTCTTTTTCTTGATAGAAGTTTCCTTGACTTTTAGATTGTCAGGGTTCTTCTTCTTGCTGTGGAAAGCCGCCTGCTTTCCCTTTGGTTCCTTGGACTGAACCAGATTGGCATTAGCCAATTGCTTGGACAGTGTGTCCACCTTCAGTTGAGCCCGCATCCGGTCCTCAACATATATTTCCTGCAAGAGATCTTCAAGACTGATCTCAAGCTTCTTCCTATGCATGTTTGCATAGAACTTGCTCCACCCAGCGGGGAGCTTTGAGACAATCCCTCCAACAACAAATTTGTCGGGGAGGGGCATCGCCTCGTCTTCCAGCTTCTGTCGCAGTTTCAGGAACTCCTTTACCTGCGGCAGCATAGTCTTTTCGTCCTCAAAGAACCACTTGTGATATTTTTCAACCACAAATATTTTACTACGGTTCTTGTCTTCTTCGTAGAGTTTTTCTAGAGACTCCCATATGTCTCTAGCGATATTCTTCTTAGAATAGGATTCTGCTAGGGAATCCTCCATAGCATTCAGGATAAGCAACCTGCAAATGCTATTCTCCTTTCTCCACTTGGCCTGAAGTTTAGTAGCCGCAGAGATTGCGGCAGCAGACCCAGTATCTGGAACGGTAGGTTCCTCTTTAAGAAGCACGTGATCCACGTCTCTGAGTTGAAGAGTGAGATAAACCTTCCTCTTCCAGACTTGATAATGCTCTCCATCAAACTTCTCTAACTTACAGAAGTCAGTGTTTAGGAGTGAAGCATTAATGTTTTCCATCGTAGCAATAAAGCTTTGAGATTGTTATTGCCGGGGCACAATTTTTCGATGGAAAACTGAGAAAATGAAACAATGTAAAAACAATGTTCCAACGCAACACTTCTAGGAAGGTTGCGCAAGTATAACGAAGATCTAAAAAGATATCGTTATGATATTACGAGAATCTAAAAAGATTTCGTAATCACAGCAATCAGATCGTAGTACTTCTAAAAAGAAGATACAATCAGAGTTACTGGCAGCAACGAAGAAAGTGACTGGCGATAGATGGAAGAACTCCTGCTGGGGTGAATGATCACCGTTGCTCAAAGCTTTATTCGTCCTACGCGAACAGCTTCCAGGAACCAGCAAGTTCGTCGGAGAACTTGGAACACTCCTGCTCTTCTGACTCCTCGGACGGACATGAACTCCCGTGAAAGAGCAACGCTGGTGCGGCGCCTTTCTTCTCTCTCTCGAAGGCTGCAGATCAGAACTGTGTTAAAGAACACGTCTGAAATCTCTGTTTACTTGTGCTAAAGAACACTTCGTAAACTTTCTGGTGGCTTCTCTTTCTGTTCTGTAACCTGTGAGAGAGGAGGAGGAGGCCTTATATAAGCCCCTCTGTTATGTTCTGTAACCTGTGAGAGACAAGGAGGCCTTATATAAGCCCCTGCAACAACTGCCCGGTTAGCACAATGTTAGGGACGTGGTAGTAACCACCCCGAACATGGAGCAACCGCTCAGAACATGCAAGGACACGTTCTGCTGGAAGTTGTGCCACCAGCGTAATTTACACTTTACGTACACAGCCCCTTTTACGCACCCTACGCACCCTACGCACTCTACGCACACTGCGTACGCTGCGCACACTGTGCACTCATGAGCCCGAGCCCGAGCCCGAGTCCGAGTCCGAGTCGCCAAGCCCCAACGGGGCTTAGCTCCTATGGAAATAAATTTCCCAAGAGCAAAAAGCATGAATGCTTTAATTGTTGATTTTAGCCTTTTTTCCATTAGAAAAATAATCCCACATGGCAAACCCATGTGCACCTCCACACCACATGTGCATCTCCAATAATGGCAAAGCTAATATATAGAGATACAAACCATTTGTTTTTTTTCGATGTGGGACTAAATCTTTTAAAAGAAAAAACCAAAAACCCAACAGATCCGAGAAGTGAAAACAATGTAATTGTAAGTATTCCAAAAGAGAGACTTTGGAATCATAAAGAATAAAATAAAAGCATCTCATTCTTGAAAATGATTATCATTTGAATTAAATAATTTTAACTAGAAACTTACTCATTCTTTTTTGTTTTATAATAAACATGTAAATAATGGAGGGCGATCGATATTACCACTCGCCATCCTCGGAACTCTTATGGTTTTGAACGATAAATGGATCTCCTAACGTGCTGTGCTTATTGGTTCTCAACAATCAGAAGATATTATATATAAATAAATAATTTTTGTATTGATGTTCACAATGACTAGTTTGATTCCCCTTTTGGTTTTAATGCTTGTAGTTATAGTTTTTTTTAAAAAATCTACAGATCAAATAAACTCAACCAGATTCCAACAAATATGAACTCAATAAATTACGAGAAGATGCCATCTTAACGTAGAGATCTGTTATCGAACTCGAGTGGCTCTTGTGGCTACCGAAAAGAGATATAAGATTCTGGCTGGATGGCGGAAGACCACTGGATCGAACCACGGAGACGTATTATTCCTTCCATTTATTTGGTGGAAGTTTGGGCCTACGAATTTGCCTATTATGAGTTGGACGATTTAACCATTCAGCCATAGATGCTTAACCTTAACGGGACTCATCGTACTTCGTGGATAGACAAATTCAAATTGAAATGAAAATTTGAGGAGGAATCAAATCTTTAGGAGGAATCAATGAAAGGGCATCAATTCAAATACTGAATTTTCGAATTGAGAGAGCTATTGAGAAAGATCAAGAATTCTCACTTTCTTAGATTCGTGGATCAAATTCGATTCAGTTGGACCTTTCACTCACTTTTTTTTTTCCACCAAGAACGTTTTATGAAACTCTTTGACCTCCGAATTTGGAATATGCTACTTTCACGTTTTTCACAGGGTTCAACAAGCAACCGATATTTCACGATCAAAGGTGTAGTACTGCTTGTAGTAGCAGTCCTTATATCTCGTATTAACAATCGAAAGATGGTCGAAAGAAAAAAAATCTCTATTTGATGAGGATTCTTCCTATACATGTGAATTCTATTGGACCCAGAAATGAGACATTGGAAGAATCTTTTGGGACTTCCAATATCAATAGGTTGATTGTTTCGCTCTTGTATCTTCCAAAAGGGGAAAAAAAATTGAGAGTTGTTTCTTGGATTCGCAAGAGAGTACTTGGGTTCTTTCAATAAATAAAAAATGTATCAAGTCTGAATCTAACCGAGGTTCGCGGTGGTGGAGTAACTGGATCAGAAAAAAAAAAATAGGGATTCTAGTACACGGAGTGGAATTAAAAGATTTGGAACATAAATTAAATCAGATTTATTTGTATGGATACTGTAATTGAATTTTCAATATCCAGTTGAGCAGACCGGCATATTACGTCCTGTTACATGATAGACTGAAAGTATACGTATATGTCAATAAGAATATTTTTAATTACTATAAATGAGAATTAATTTGTAGGCACAGAAATAATAATTGGTTATAAAAAAAAAATACTATGGGGAACATATTTGGTCATCGGAGTTTTGATTGAAGTGTATAAATAATTGTGATCTTAGTCTAATATTCTAGGAACATGTTTGGACATTGCTCTGTGGTTGATCCGGTCCATTATCATCTCCTAAGGTCCCAATTAAATTACATTCTCTTACTTATAATTCATATCTATATTCCGTGGTTTATCGACAATAGATTGGGTATAGAACTAACATATTTCCGTAGAATAAGCTTTGATTCATAGAGAACAAATTTATCACATGTAATGAAATTAGTATGAACACAGCTCAAAGTATCTCATTCATTATTTATAATGTTCTTATACTATTCCATAAAATTCTTTGCTTTTGTTACGGATGTAGGAGAGGGTTGAAACAAGGATCCAACTCTCCCAGTGTTATGTCTTCAAGTACTAGAAGGCTTTTGATAAAGGAGTCTGGTATAAAATCTAGGTAGAAGCACATTTGTGACCAATGGCGGAGCTACTGGTTGGCTCACCTGGGCTGTAGTCCAGGTAAGAAAATTTTGTTACCATATAGTATGTCCACTTTAGCCCACTTAAGCATAGATGAACAAAAAGGAAGTTCTCATTCTTCTTCTTTCACTCTGCAATCTGATTTCTCCATTTCAGTCGTCTCCGGATCGCCACTCCACTCCATCCCTACCCTCCATTCCAAACAAAATCCAACGGCTTCCCCTCTCTCTCTCTCTCTCTCTCTCTCTCTCTCTCTCTCACTCTCTCTATAGAACTTATGGAAGAAGAAGAAGAACCAGCTCGTCAAAGTACTATATAGTTTCAGCTTCGAAACCATTGATCACATCCTCCTCCAGCACCACATGGTTCCCCCACACTTCATCCCACCAATCATCGTCCCAACCACCACCATCATCCATTCTCAAATAAAATAGAAATCAGGGGTGCTGCGTACATGTGTTTTAAGTTCAGTCCGGGGTAAACTCAAATCATGGCTTCGTCCTTGTTTGTGACACTTTCTTCTTCCAAACATATTTCAAAACGTGTAAGAATTTATATTTAAAAAAATAAATAACATTTAGTCAGTAAAATTTATATTAGTTTTGAGTTTAAATCATGACATGTCCAATTAAAAGTTTTGGACCTTGAATTTTTATTTTGGTTTCATTTTTCTATTATATCATGAATATGAGTAGAAGGACCACAACCAACACATGCTGGAAGGAAGGGTATAATGAAGAAAAAAAAGAAAATCAAAAGTGAAAATTCAGGGTCCAAATTTTTTATATATCAGTACTTAAATTCTAAGCTAATATAATATTCAGAATCTAGATCCTAATTAGCCCTTAATTAAGTAAACATAAAATTTCATGTAGGGTTAGAAAATTACGTGTATTTACGTAGAAATGATAAGTTTGAAAATTTTATAGAGAGAGATGGGACGTCATCTTAAATTGCGTCCACGAAAATTATCCTATCTCGCGCCACCTTAAATGTCGCTAAACATTTTTGGGACTTAGTTTGATGGTGCCTATTTTTTTTTTTTAATACTCTGGCGCCATCTTAGATTGCGCCATATGTGTTTCTGGGACTTGGTGTCATCTTGGATGGTGCCTACTTTTTAAAAAGTAGGGTAAAACTAATACTATCAATAATCAGACTGCACCTCCAGGTTAATAATTAGACTGCGATCAGTTGTAAAAAGTTGGTTAAAATCTCTTTTGTAGGATAACCCATTTGCTGCACCTACAAGTGAGCCCAATATTCTTAGACTTTGATCTATATTGAAACAATGTAGGGCTTCTAAACTAGAGAATTGGTGAATGGAGAAGAATTGGTGAATGGTTGTGAAGAAGAATGAAGAGTTTGAAGTGAGAATGAAAGCCTCTCACATCTACCATTTAAATAGGTTCACTCTCAAACGGTTAGAAATATGGTCGTTGGCCAAAAAACGAACTTGGCCAAAAAAATAAACATTTCCAGCCATCAATAAATAACCGTTGGTATCTAAAAAAATGTAATAGCGCCAGAACCTAAAAATATGTTGGACGCCATCTAAGATGGGACCAAGTCTCATAAATAAGTTGGATGCCATCTAAGATGAATTCGCTCATGAAATACACCTAATTTTTTAACCCTATATAAAATTTTCTGTTAAATAAAAGACAGAATGTGTTAGGCAGCTAATTAACAAGAATAGGATACTTCACCAATATCAAATTTATAGCGAAAAAAGGCGACCGGTTGAGAGTGATAGTGTTGGGTTAATTTCTCTTTCATCCCTTCTTCTTCTTTTTTTTTTGTATTTAACGATACTTTTTAAAAAAATGCCACTATGGTCTATGGAACATTATTGCTCTATAATTTGTATCCTGTGTAGCGGTCAAGAAGTAGGGGTCTGGCTATCTAGCACCTGTCCCAACCATGATGTAAACATGTCACCTAAAAGTTGTAGTGAGCCCATTAAAACTAGTAACCCATCCACTCTTATCTTGTCTGGTTTGTAAAATTAAAAAATTAAAAAATAACAGTTATTTATTTTCTGTATTTGTATGCAAAGTCTCGTTTGATTCGCAGAATCATAAAAACAATTTTCAATAAAAAAAAAAACTAGGAAAGAAAATGGTTCTATTCGTCATGTCCAAGTAAAAATTTATTTTTCTCACCTTTAAATATTCACTTCTTCTTTTTTCAATTTTTCAAACATTAGAAAAAAAAAAAATTATGGAAATGAGTACTAAAGGAAATAGAATCCCAATGAAAGATAAATATGAGTACGAATGGTTCCTCCACTCACTACATGAATTCATTTTTCACTCTTCAATTATTCATAAAAATTATTTAAAAAAAATAAAAGTAGAGAATTATTTTTCTTTTAGCGAACCCAAGAAGTCCTCGAAGGTTGTCGTGTGGTGGTGAGTCCGACTAACTGAATAATTTCTGGTAAATCTGCTACAGAATTTGCTGAATCATCTCACTGGTGTCAACATCCGACGGCGAAGGACGTTAATGCGACGTTTGGCTTTGTTACGCAACTTGTGAGCTACCAAATTAAGAAGTGAAAATGAAATCAAAACCTACATCTTGATTGATTCAAGTATATGGTCCACCCCCTTCATTTCTGTCTCGCTCAAAAAAAAAAAACGATGGCTTGGCACTCAACTGTGTACAGTGGCACTCACACCAAACCAAACGTCCACCCACATTTAGAAACGTTTCAGTCGGGGCATAAAGTTTTGTTCTAGACGAACACGAGTGCATTATCAAATTATTTATTACTCTGACATCCAAATGATGTAGTTGTTAGACTCTATCATTATAATTGTTGTTGTAGTTGAGTACTTAATTAATTTAAAGTTGGGGGAGGTCATGCGTATCTATCATAATTACTTGCTCTAATCCACATGACGTGCATGTATACCAAAGAAATTAATCAAGCTCTTTTTGGTTCATTGGGTACTCTGCAAACTTTCATTCCTCCATTAGGGCCCGTTTGGTAAATCGTATTTGGAGGTGGGATTTGGATTTTTATGGATTTGGAGACAAATTCATGGAATCCTATGTTTGGTTGGAGATGGATTTGGATATGGAAAGTATGACAAAATCCAAAACTTGGATTTGGTTGGATTTTGGAGGAAAAAAATAATTATTCTTTAATAATTTCGTTAAAATATTTATTATTTAATAATTTGTTAAAAATTAGTAAATTAAAAATTAGTTAATCTTTAATAATTTCGTTAAAAATTAGTTAATTAGTTAATTTCGTTATAATCATAATTAATAATTTATTAGTATTATTATAGTATTAATTAATAATATTTTATTATTTAGTTAATAATCATAATTTACTAGTATTATTATATTATTATTATAATATTAATTAATAATTTATTAGTATTATTATAATATTAATTAATAATCATTTAGTATTATTAATTAAAAAAATTGGTTAATTAGTTAATTAGTTAATTTTGTTATAATCATATTAATTATAATATTAATTAATAATTTATTAATAACTATTTTATTATAATCTTAATTAATAATATTTTAATCACAATTAGAATAATATTTTATAATAATTTAATTAATAATTTACTAATCATAATAATATTAATTATAATTACTATTTTTAAAATATTTAATTTATAGTTAATTAATCGTTAATTATTAATTATTAATTTATAATTACTTAATTATTAATTATTAATTTATTACTTAATTATTAATTATTAATTATTAATTTATAATCGTTAATTATTAATTATTAATTATTACTTATTTATTTAATTATTACTTAATTTATAATTACTTAATTTATAATCGTTAAATAATAATCGTTAATTATTAATCGTTAATTATTTAATTATTAATTATAATTACTTAATTTATAATCGTTAATTATTAATTATTACTTAATTATTTATTACTTAATTATTAATTATTAATTATTAATTATTAATTATTAATCGTTAATTATTAATTACTAATTTATAATCGTTAATTATTAATTATTAATTATTAATTATTAATTATTAATTATTAATTATTAATTATTAATTATTAATTATTTAATTTATAATTACTATTATTAATCGTTAATTATTTAATTTATAGTTATTAATTATTAATTATTCATTATTAATCTTTAATTATTAATCGTTATTTATTTAAAAATTAACTAATCATTAATTATTAATTTTATAATTAATAATAACTAATCGTCAATTATTAATTACTAATCGTTAATTACTAATCGATAATTATTAATTTTATAAATAATAATAACTATAATTAATCATAATTAATTAATAGCTTAATTATTGATCATGACTATAATTTAATTATTAATCATAAAACCAAATCCTATGTTTGGTTGGAGTTGGATTTGGAGTTGGATTTGAATAGTAAAATCCATGATTTGAATTTGGAGGATTTCCAAATCCAAATCCAAATAGTAAAATCCGGTTACCAAACAAGTCCTTATGGGACTTGTTAACATGTGTCCTAAGAGCATCTCCAACCCTATTGTAACTTTAGAAAAAAGTTGTTGCCACATAGGAATGACAAAATTTTATTCAAAAGTTCTTCTCCAATGCAATTGTCAAGTCAATTGTGAAGCTTATGTGACAAAAATTAAAGAAGACATTGTGAAGTTGATTGTCTTGTTTTAGACAATGCACTTGACAATGTCTTCTCTTCCATGTCATCAATTATGAATAAAAAATATTAGAAAAAAGAAAGAAGATGAATAGTTGTCTTAAGGCTGTGTTTGGCAGGA
The DNA here is from genome assembly GCA_029216955.1 of Iris pallida. Classification (NCBI taxonomy): domain Eukaryota; kingdom Viridiplantae; phylum Streptophyta; class Magnoliopsida; order Asparagales; family Iridaceae; genus Iris; species Iris pallida. The sequence continues at coordinate 3,820,642 of JANAVB010042218.1, read as the reverse complement.
GGGAAAAGTGGGAGGAAGAAAAATGGAGGGAAAAGTGGAGGGAAGGATTCATTTTCTATTGTTTGGTATGGAAAGAAAAGTGAAGGGAAGGAAAAGTAGAAGGATTGTTTTTCCAACCTAACCTAAGAAAACCAATCATCCCAAATGTGGGAGGAAAAGTGGAGGAAAAAGTGAAGACTTATACAAATTAACAATTGTACCCCCATGTGAATTGTATTATTTAAAAATTATTAATGAAATCAAATGGTAAATATGTGTTTTAGTTAAGGATAGAATTGGTAAAACACATATTTTTTTATTTTCTTTCCTTTCACTTTTCTTTCCATACCAAACAAAGAATAATGCATCTCTTCTCTTTTCCATCCTTCCAACCAAACACAAAGGAAGGAAATGATCTTTCCTTTCCATATGGAAGGAAAATGTATCATTATCTTTTTTCCTTCCTTCCACTTTTCCATCATTCCTACCAAACACAGCCTAAAAGTTGCCTTGGAAGTTGAAAAAAATAATTTTTATTGTCTCCTCAATAGTTTTGCATTGGAGAGAGTTTTTCTATCTCATTGTCTTTTGAGATATAATTTTGCCACATAAACAATACATTGTCTTGTGGCTCATGCCACATAGGAGCCACCTAAGACTCACAATACTTAACAAGACAATAGGGTTGGAGAATGAAAAATGGTGATTTCTCCACATAGGAGCCACCTAAGACCATCTCCAATGGTGTGGGGCCACATAGGAACCACCTAAGACAATTGTCTTGTGGCTCATGCCACATAGGAGCCACCTAAGACCATCTCCAATGGTGATTTCTAAAATTGAGTTCTTATCCTACTTGGCATTGTACTTTAAGGAAATTTTTATCCTAGTTGGAAGAGTTTCTACATAAAAATTGTAGACATACAAAAATGCTCTCCAATGGTTCTCCATTTTTATCCTATGTGTCACATAGTAAAATGACCAATTTAATGGTGTGGGGCCCAATAATAATTGTCATGAGAGATAGGAGAATTTATATGAGAGTTTCTATATGTAGAAACCCTACTAGAAAGTTTTCATCCTACATGATTGCCACCCAGGATAGAAATGGTGATAGAAATCACCATTGGGAGAAGTTTTTTCTAAAATGGATTTCTTCCATAGAAATAGGGAAGATAGAAACCCCCATTGGAGATGGTCTAAGAACACATATTAATAACATTATTTTTTTGCAATGTTTGACGTAACGTATGAAACTTTTTGTACGATACATTACATGCTATGTGGGCCGGCCGTCCTCAATTTCTACACACACACACACACACTCTTACCTTCCGTACGGTTTGATTATGACACACACACACACACACACACTCTCTTACCTTCCGTACGGTTTGATTATGAGACCGTCTGTCCATCCAGTCAAAGAGGTTATACTTCTCCCTGTTGAACACAAGAGCCAGCTGAATTAGGTAAAAACAATTAATTGATAGCATTTTGCTTTAAAAATTATTATCTATATTAGTAAATAATTAATATAATAATTTTTTGTTTTGAAAAAAATATTATGTGAACCTAATATATATAATTTTCAAAATATTTTTTTGAATAATTGGTTGTTTATTTGACCTAAATAACACTTTTCAAAAAAAAAAATCTATTAATTATTTTTTGAATGTAGATAACAATTTTTGAAACAAAAAATATATTATTTAATTGTCCTTAACATGTGCCCTTAAGAGCACTTATTAACAAAACTCTTTCATGATCCATGTTGTTGATTCACTTTGGTAGAATAATATTTTTTTACACTATAACCTTAAATATTTTATAATTTTAATAAGGGATAATTTAGCAAATGCCCCCATCCTAAATGTTGAAATTAGCATATGCCCCCACTATTTTATTTATCTAACAAATACCCCCATTTTTGATATAAAATAATAAAAATTTAAGATATACCCCCACTCTTTTACATAGGAGTGGGGGTATTTGCTAAATAAAATAAATAGTGGGGGTATATGCTAGTTTTAACATTTGGAATGGGGGTATTTGCTAAATTATCCCTTTTAATAACGCATGCTTTACTAATTTATTGATAAAAAATATTATAATAAAATAATTTCATATTTTTATCACTTTTCTTCCTCCATGTTACACCAAATAAGGATTATTCATGATTGATTAACAGTTGAGGTATGTATCTTCAACTTCCTCCATTTTACCCTTGAAATAATTAATTTCTAGGAGTTTTTTTTTTTTTAATTGCAAAACAATACATTAAAAAAAGTAAAGATGCAAAGTTTATAACTTCATATTTTTAAACAACAAGCAATATATACATTTTATAGTCTAATTCTTGTAGTTCAAATTTAATGATGTACAATACTTCTTATTTTTTTTATCATAGAACCTAAGAAACGGGAAAGCGTGAAAGTAACATCATCTAAAGTTAACAACGATTTTTTTCTTATGATTTTTAAAGTAATTTTACGTTTTTCTCTATGTAACAATTTTTTTGGTTGGCATGACATAAAATTATGGCTTCTCCTTTGCTTCGAAACCAAAGTAGTGAAGCATACTACTTATGCTGTGTTTGATTGAGCATTTTCTCATGAAAAATATTTCCATCTCAAATTTTCTACCAATTGTAGTATTTAATAACGTATATTTTCTATGGAATTATTTTTCAAAAGTCTATCATTTTTTATTTTTTTCTTTCACAATGATGAAAAATAAAACTTGTCCACACCATAGAAAAATATAAATTTCCATAAAAATAACTATTGTCCAAATATCAATTTCCATGAAAAAATAACGATAATCAAACACGCAAATTATCTCCGTGGATTTTTTTCATTATATAGGGAAATTTTATGAAATGCCCAAAAAATGAAAAAGTTTTATGAAAAACCCACCGCGCAAAAAAATTTCATCGCGTGCTCAGAATTAGCAAAAAATATATAAAGAGGGTTCTGAATGACCTTTTTGCCCTTCATTCTAATTTATTGAAAACACCCACGAAACTACTCTTAAAAAAACGTTTCGATACTTCATCTTCTTCCATACGCTGCTCACTTTCGAATCTAGGTTTTCTCCTCAAAAATTTTCAAAAACTCGTCGAAAAATTTCGGAAAGACCGAGACAAACGGCAAAAGTGCTAAAACGGAGGTCAAAACATCATTTTTTTTACGATTTTACAATTTCGAAAGGCTGTCTAACGAAGAAACCGTTACTTTCAGGCTCCTCGAAGATACGCTCGTTTTGGGACAAACCGGACCTCGTTTCGACCTCCCAGTCAAAAGTTATGGCCCTTCAAAGTTTCAACTGACCATAAAATGCAGGAGAATGGTCATTCTCCGTTGTTAGAACACGAAAAATATTAATTTCGCATGAGGGTGGCCATTCTCCGTTTAGTAACACGGAGAATGTAATTCTCCGTCTTAATTTACACGGAGAATAGTCATTTTCTGTGTTAGTAACACGGAGAATGACATTCTCCGTCTTAATTTGCACGGAGAATGGTCATTCTCCGTGCTAAATTACACGGAGAATAGCCATTCTCCGTCATAATTTACACGGAGAATGGCCATTCTCCGTGTAATTTAGCACGGAGAATGGTCATTACAGTGTTAAAACGCAGGAGAATGGTCATTCTCCGTATTAGAAACATGGAGAATGCCATTCTCCGTATTAGAAACACGGAGAATGCCATTCTCCGTGTTAAATAAAACGGAGAATGCCATTCTCCGTGTTAAATAAAACAGAAAATGGCCACTCTCCGTGTAATTTAGCACGAAAAATGGTCATTCTAGTGTTAAAACGTAGGAGAATGGCCATTCTCCGTGTTAGAAACACGGAGAATGCCATTCTCCGTGTTAAATAAAACGGAGAATGACATTCTCCGTCTTAATTAAAACGGATAATGACATTCTCCGTGTTAATTTACACGAAGAATGGTTATTCCCAGTGTTAAAACTTAGGAGAATGACCATTCTCCGTGTAATTTAGTACGGAGAATGGCATTCTCCGTTTCTAAATTACACGGAGAATAGCCATTCTCCGTGCTAAATAACACGGAGAATGGTCATTCAAATGTTAAAACACATGAGAATGGCCATTTTTCGTGTTAGAAACACGGAGAATGCCATTCAACACGGAGAATGACTATTCTTCGTGCGATATCGACGGAGAACAGGTGACATAAACCCAATTTTTTATTTTTTATTTTGTGGAAATAAATTTGACATTAATAAAGATTCAAGAGTTTTAGTTTTTCTTTCAAAACGATGCTAACTCTTATGGAAAAGAAGAAGAAGATCTTCTCTCCATAATTGACCTAATTGTCGGAGAAGAAGAAGAAGAAGAAGAAGAAGATAAGCGATGATCGGAGTTCGACTGGAAAAAAAAGCATGGTGAACTACGAATGATCTTTGCGATCTCTACTGAAGATGAGAGCAATGGAATTCAGATCTCTCGTGAAGAAGAAGAAGAGAATCGCAATCCAGATCTGAGTTTGTGCGGAGGGGTAGTTATGGTATTAATTTTGTAAATACAGAGCATCTAAAGGGAATCTTGGAATACTTAACGTGAAAATATATAATTCTGGGCATTTCATAAAATCCATCATGCGGGTGGGTTTTTCATAAAAACCAACCCCGAAATTGGGTTCCTCAGCAATTTCCAGAATTTTTTTTCCTAGTAAAATAATTTTGTGGAATTAATTTATTCTCCACATATTTTCCACCTTGTAATCAAACCCACCATTAGCTTTTCCTTTCTCAATACTACACCTGTCAAATGTGCTGGACTGGCCCAGCCCGATCCGAAAATGATCCATGTATCGGTCCGATTAATTATGTACCCGGGTCGGCCTTGTGTATTTGGATGTGTCGGACCTCATATCTCGGCCCATAAAAGAGGTCCGACCTGATCCGACCCAAAGCCCATGCCTAGCCCGTCCCCGCTCGATATAGCTGCACATTATAATCTATGCCTTCAAATGTGTTGAAAAAGTTGTGCAGGAAGATGGGTATAGCATGTAGACACATCTTCTTGTAAGTTGTAGTATAGGACTATATTTTGTGTTTGATGAGCCAAACAATGGAAGAATGAAGTATGAATATTTTTTTATCATATAGTTCTCTTTCTTTTTATATCAACACTTAGCAATAGTGTTGTGTTGGTTTTCATTTCTTTAGACTTAGCTCAATGTATCATTTGTCAACTTTGTAGAAGTGTCTCTCATGTTTGTAAGTTAGTTATTGATATTCATGTTACTTACTTCCGATTTTAAAGAGGAGTTTAGGTTCAAAAGTTGAAGACTTTATCTAAATAAAATATATCAAGGTCCAGTCATGCCCGGTACGGTCCGGTTCGAAGCCCACCTTGCCGTGAGCCACGTGTCAGACTGGTCTCATGTTTTCACTCTTTCGGTTCGGTCCTGTCACGACCCGCACCCGCTAAATGGGCACGTGACGCGACAACGCCCAGCCCTCACTGAAAAATCGGCGTGGAACGCTGTAGATTCTTCTACTCTAAACAGTTTATATATATAACAAAAACCTGTCGAGAATATGGTCAACTCCGAACGGAGGACAAGCAATGAATATATATATGAGTACTCAATCACGACTCTAAGATAATAAAGTAAAGACTAAAATAAAAAGATAACAAGACGATAAAATAATATATAACCTGTCAAGTCCAACACAAAGAATATATACAGTCCAAGTCACTAATACAGTCCATAATAATAAAAGTCTCAAAAGTAGCTGGAGACAATGTCCAGTACAAAAGACCTACTCTAACTAAGTAATAGGTAGGGTCTCGTCAGGCGGGGCTAACCCCTGCTGGACCAAAGTCTCCAAGTCTATGCCCACTACATCATCCGGACCGTAGTAGGTACTGTAGTCTCCCTCATCTGCATCTGTAATATTTTCAACATATCCTGTCAGGATGGAACAAGTACAATCTACTAACAGCAGTTCACAAGATATGATAAAAGCTACAAGACTGTAAATAGATAGTATATACAAGAAAATTATGGAATGTACATGTGAATATCATGGCAAGGTAAGCTGTAAATCTAGAGCTAGAACAAGGCAAGTAAACTGATCATGGCATGTACAAGAATCAAGAATCATATCTCTAGGTGTGTAAGAACTAGCTGCAATATGTGGCCGGCTTGGGAACTTGCACAAAATAGTAACAGGCCTGGCTAATCATACGTGGGGTGTACGATCAACACTCACAATCAATAGGTGCACAATGGGTGCACAATAGGCTTTGACCACATATCTACACTAATACTCCCCGTCCCCGACTGGTAGAGTGGATCCAAGCAAGACACGTTACGACACGAGATTCCACGAGAAGGGAGCAAGTCTCCTCGAGAATCAGTGTCCATATATTGCACAAGAAATACAAGGGGCTTGTACAGGATATACCAAGATAACGAGGAATAACATCTCATGTCGGGATCCATGAATACCAATCCGTGTGACCAATGTGTCGAGAACAAGCATATCTACACTAATCACATGAATTATAACAGTTATCATAAATTGGAAAAGTGTCAGAGAATGTACTCGCCTGTAGTATAATATGGTATGTCAACCGGAGCAAATGCAGCGTCTCGAGGACCTATAGAGAACAAGACGTATCAATACTATGTTTAGAAAATGAAATCAAATCAATTTGAATCCTATTAAGTCATTCTAGGTCAAGGCATGTCAAACTAGGTTGTACGGGGTCAAACTAAGTCATATTAGGTCTAACTGGGTCAAACTGGGTCAATGCAAGTCAAACGGAATCAATCGGGATCCATTTGAGTCAACAGTTGACTTTTTGGTCAATCGGTCAACTCTGGTCAACCGTGGTCAACTGTGGTCAACTCTGGTCAACTCTAGGTCACTGGTGACTAACAGTTGACTTTTGGTCAACTGCACAAGTTTAAAAGAATTTGGAACTAAATTGGGCAAAGTGTTGACCCATGGTTGACTTTTGGCCTAAAAAGTCAACCGGGGTCAACCGGGGTCAAGACTAGGTCTAGACGGCTATTTCTACCCATAACCAACCTCTACAACCCATATCCAAGTCCATCTTGGACTTCGAAACTCATTTCTTGGCCATAGGCCAAGTTCCTATTTTACCCTTAAAAAGGGCAAAATTCAACCTTCGGTGATTATCGAGTTAGCCTACCTACGCTTGATATTTTGATCCGATCTCCCTAGGAT